>JANHGN010014307.1:0-26556 GCA_024605025.1 Megaceryle maxima
CCCCAATTTTCCATCTATGGGTCCTCTGCGTGGAGGTTTGTCCCTGGGAAGGGCTTCAAGTACAGATTTTTATGGTTTCAGACCTGTTTTCTAGAAGACCCTGCTTCCCCATTTGTACCTCAGTGGAGGTGGTGAATGGGAGTTGGATAAGGGCAATCAAAGTATCTTTGAGGGGTCAAGGACAAAAATATTCTGAATCCCTTGGCCCCTCCCAGAGTTGTCATTTTCTCACTGCCTCTAAGGCTAACACAAATGCAATGGTTCTCATACATGACAGTTCTACCCTCTGGAGAAATCAGTGGTAAAGGACCAGTGTCCACAAACAGGACTGCTAGGGAAAGGTCCTGCTATGAGGTGTCATGGTATCAAGAGCAGTTGTGGTCTGAATGCTCAGTATGTGTTAACATGGTGGTGTGGGCAAGGGATGTACTGCTTCTGTGTGGTAGTTCTTCACTGCAGGTAGATTTCCATCCTACCCTCACTGGTGACTGATGTGTTTGCTTCTCAGAACCAAAGGACAAGCTGTGGAGGAGATGATATCTTGGAGTTTTCTTAGAGCTCCACAAAATATGTTTCAAGTGGCCAGCAAACCGTGTCCAGCTGGATGGATGTGGTGTGTACCTCACACCAGTCCCAGCTTCACAATGACACCCAGGGAGGTACCTACCTGGGCAGGGAGCGGCAAAGTGCTGATGACTGGAACATGCCTCTTGCCATGGGATATTCCCTTTGGTCCTTTGGAAGGAAAGATTTTGCTGCCAAGATGAAAGGCATCAAATGTAAATGCCTCACTTGGGAAATGGTGGAAGGATCATGGAGGTGTTTAGAAACCTGCTATGACACAGACCCTGACAGAAATTAGTTCAGGTGTGGGTAGCCCTTTGCCCAGCCCTGAGTAGTGAGTCCCAGTTGGACAGTGGGTCTTTCTCTCCCCAAGTCAATCCCCATTGTTGTCTTTTCTGGACACCAACTTGCTGGTTGGAGTGGTGCTGGGGTTGATTATGAAGAGGCACATCCGGGTGAGCCTCCCAGAATGAGCCCCTGGTCTTGAGAGAGGCAGACTTGAGAAAGAAGGGATGGGCTGACCACAGCAGGAGCTGGGAAGAAGCCTGACAGCCCTTGCTGAGGGTTGTTTGAGCTGGCCTTCTCCTATGGGAGGACAAAGCACGCAGTGGTGGGAAGGAGCTGTGGAGCTCAGTAGGACTGTGGTGTCTGACAGGTGAGAAGGTGATAACTTGGGGACAGGGACACAGGGAAAGGTGTGGAAGATGTTAGAGGGCAGTTTCTCAAGGAGCTCACCTTTCACATGGGACAGCTGGTTCTAGGGGTCAGGTGTGCCCCCCGTGATTTGCAGCTGGTAAGATATAGGAGACGATAAAAGGCACAAACCATGAAAACTCATCTTTCAACAGTGACACTAGTGAGGGCTTCCCACACCAGGAGTGGGACCTGGGATGAATGGGTGAGAAACAATGAATCTTCTCTTCTGGATCAGAGGATCCCATGGGAAGAGATAAGGTATGTGGAAAGCCCTCCTTCCAGGGGTGCCCAGCCTGCCTCTTGCCTACCTGGGCCACCCGTGGTCATGGGGCCCTGAGTATGAAGCAGGATTTAGAGCTGGGATAAGGCAGTGCCCAGGGAATGCACTGTGCGAGGAGGTGCTCTTCTTCGAGTCTGTCCAGGTTTAAGCACTGAGGTACAAGGCTCACCCATGTAGTAAACTGGGGGTGGTGTTGGGAGGGGTGGCATGGACAACAATCCCAGAGTCAATTGCTTTTCATTTCCTGCCTCTGTCTTCACTGCAGTGGAGCCATGGACACTTCCACAGGCTCTTCAGAGGGCTGTTGGATTTCATTAAGTCACAAAGAAAGAAGTAATGTCCAGGGTGGGCTGTGGGGAGTGAATGTTGAGAGCATCCCCATGGGGCCCTGTTTCAGCCTTTCTGTCCTGGTGGCCAAAAATCACTAGGCTGTGGCTCTTAGTGAAGACCCAGGCAGTGTTACTGCAAGGCCTGCCCCACCAAAGGGGGACTGTCCTGGCAGTGCTGTGCTTGACTCCTCTGCTGGGGAGTCATGCATGTGAAGGCAAAGCAGGGAACATGTTCTTGGACTGGGGCAGATCCTGAGCAGGAACCACATGGCTAAGCTCTCCTGCTGCGCAACCATGGGAGGCAATCACAGGAGCACAACATAAACTGAATTCTGCTTTCCTTGTGCCCATGTTCATCCCCATCCCTGGGGCTCCCTTGTCAGGGTCCAGCTCCAGCGATGAAGAGCTCCTGGGCTGCTCAACCCAGAGCCCAGCCATTGGTCACACCATGCATCTTCATGCAGTAATGGCCAATCCTGAGGTTAGATTGCTCTGCTTTTACTTTTCACACCTCAGTCTGGTCAGACATGGGAAGCTGAATTCAGGCCCCTATACCTGCAGTGCAGATACTCCAGCTTTGAAGTACCTGCCCAAAAGCAAGTGCAATCTCTCACAGCCTGGACCTCATGCACATACATACCTGCTGAACTCTGCTGAGCCCTAGGGCTGGGAAGGAGATGAGGCTGAGCCCTCTAGGCTGAACAATGTCCATGCTTCTGCTTTATTGTCTGGATCAAATTGGGGTCCTGCTTTGTCTCCACTGCCTCATCCCAGCATTAAACTCCCTGCACAGCCCTTCACCAGAGGCCCCAGCACAAGACCTTTACAGGAAGAGAACGCAGTAGTTTCCAGGCACAGGGGTTCCCTGTGAATGCAGGCAGCTTGCTAAAAATAGAGATATTAAAGACTGGAAGGGAGAAAAGACAAAAGGCAAACCAGTTAATTTAACCTAACCGACCCAGTATGTTAAAATCCAAGAGGGAAAAACACAAAAGGGATGCAAACCTGTGGTCTCAGCAGTGCAGCTCTAGCAGAAATATCTGGTCTGCATTTACTTTACTGCTTGACACCTCTCCCATTTCGAAAGAAGCACCTGAGGATCACAGGTGTTGGCTCAGGAAGGAGCATGGGTGGAATGTTTTTCTGGGCTCTACCTCAAATCTGTGGGTCCCTCAATCGATCTGTAAAAGAAGGAGTGAGTCACAAATGATCCAAAGAAGCGAGACATATTCCAGAAGACAGGATTTTGAATGCCCAATAGTGAGTGACACCCCATTCAGACTCCTGTGTAAGAGGTCCCACCTCTGAGAGATACCCCACAAGGCAGGAATTTGAATGTCCAATAGCAAGACCCCACTCAGACTCCTGTGTAAGAGGTCCCACCTCCTGTGGGCACTGTGGCTCAGCTGGTGAAAGCATTTGCCAAATACACAGGGGTTCCCAAGAGCAGGACCTGCACTGCAGGCACACAGAAAACTGTGCTGTTTGCAGTGACTGTAATCAGAGGTGCACTTTCACCTTCACCAGACTTTGTTCCAGAGATCAGACCTGGTGATGATTGTATACCCACTGCATATCCTCTTATTCTAGCCCCAGCTGTGCTGCTCAAGGGAACTCCCATGTCCTGCAGCCAAGTGCCCCCTTGGGGTCTCTGCCTTCTAGAGACAGAACTTCCCTGGAAAAAAAGCTGACTCTTGAACAAGAAGAGTCGCCACTTTCACTTGCCTGTATCTTCACCATATCCAAGCACCACCAAAAAGTTATACAATCCTTTAGATTGGAAGAGATCTCTAAGATCATCTAATCCAAGAGTTAACCTATGACTGCCAAGTCCATCACTAAGGCATGTCCCTAAGCATCACATCTACATGTCTTTTATACTCAGCTACTGCCCTGGGCAGCCTGCTCCAGGGCTTGACAAGCCTTTCAGGGATGATATTTTTTCCTGATATCCAATCTAAACCTCACCTGGTGCATCTTGAGGTTGTTTCCTCTTGTTCTATTGCCTTTTACTTGGGAGAAGAGAATGACCCCCACCTCACCACAACCTTTCAGGGAGTGAGATCTCCTCTGAGCTATAAAATCCCAGTTCTCTCAGCTGCTCATCATGGGACTTGTGATCTGGACCCTTCACCAGCTTCATTGCTCTTCTTTGGACATGCTCCAGCACCTCAGTTATTATTAACAAGAAGTTGATAGCACTGAAATTAGAACTAATGCCACTGGACTGTGTTCAAAGTCCTACTGCATGGTGACTGCTACAGCCCT
Source organism: Megaceryle maxima (assembly GCA_024605025.1). Classification (NCBI taxonomy): domain Eukaryota; kingdom Metazoa; phylum Chordata; class Aves; order Coraciiformes; family Cerylidae; genus Megaceryle; species Megaceryle maxima. Next base: position 4,138 of record JANHGN010014307.1, read on the forward strand.
GGGGGCTCTGGCCTAGGAGGATCAAACACTGAAATTTTGCTGGCTTGGAAAGCTACAGTGGCTTTCCTGATGCACCGCCCTTCCCTACAAGGTTGCCATGGCCCTTTTACTTTACCCTCTCAGATCTCTCTTCCTCTGCTGAGGCAGTGCCAGGCTGAGATGAGCAGAGATACCATCCTCGAGCAGCTCTTCTCTAGGCTCTGCACCTGGTCCCAAAGGACCTGGACCTGCTCCTACTGACAGCACCTCTTTGCTTGCCTCTAGAGCAAGATCCATAGCTCAGGGCCCTGCAAACACATTCCTTAAAGGAAACATTCCTAGGATCTTTGTAGTGCCTTAGCAAAACACAGTGAACTGGGACAGGGCTTAGCTCTGTACAGGTCTGGAAGACTTGTCATGCAAAGCAGCCCCAGAATTAGCTCTGAGTAGGGTAACTGCTTGCTTTTGCCCTAGTCTGGCAAAGATGATAGAAAAAGGAAGACAAAAAGGTGTCACTTTTGGCCTTAGTTCCTCCTGGGCTTTCTTAATCATGTAAGAAACATCCCTAATTTGAGCAAGAAAACCTTCTGAATTGAATTCTTGCTCTGTTTCGTTTGACTCACAGCCTCAGATGCTCAGGTACTTGGCTGGAGTTGAGATGCTGGCATCACTTTTAAGTAATTTATAAAGAGGATCTGAGATCTGTAAGCAAGGAGACCAGGGAGATAAATTACAGGACAACCTTGTGGAGATAACCTGCCTTCTGCCCTCATATTCACCTCCTGCAACCACTGTGCTCCACCACTCCTCACCCCTGGACTGAGGTACAAGGAAATACTTTTTTTTAAGCTAGGATTATGGGCGTGGCTCACATAATGGGTGATGCCCTTGGTTTTTAAGGTATCCAGAAACACAGACTTACCTGCAGAAATCTTTATTCCCAAGTGACATTTATGTATTATTATTAAATGGCAAAGAAAGATATTAGTTTCCAGAAATTATTATTATTTTATGGTTCCAGTGTCTTTTACAGTAAAATCCTATGGCACATTCATAGCTCTGGTAGCCCCTTTGTCTGTGTGCCACTTTATTAGGCTTCAGTAAGAAGCAGGCATTTACCCAGCCTGCTTTGTTGTTGCTACTTAAATTGTGCTGTGACTCCAACCATGTGCAGTGCTCCAGCTATGCTAGAAATGTACTTTTTCACATACTGTTGGTTCAACAGGAAGTCTCCAGGTGTCATTTCCCCAGCTTCTCCTGCTCAAAGGTCTTCTGGTGGACTTTCAGAAGCAGAGACAAGGTGCCACTGGCTTTTCCAAAATACTTTTCAAGGACAATGAAAGCATTGCTTTTGCCTGGCTGCTGTCAGAATGACAGTAAACAATGAACTAAACAGTTTCGCTTCCTTCCCTTCCCATTTTGCAGTGGTTGCTGTCCCTTGGCAGGAGGAATGTGGCAGAGCAGGTGAGATAATGCAGTGGGCTGACAGTGATGCATGGACTTTCAGGGACACATTTGCTGTGAGTCTAGAGCACTGTTTGATAGGTGCAGGTGTGTAGTGTTGGAATAAAGGTAGCACCATTTTGCCTCTTCCACTTCCATGGGCCGAGGAAGCAGAAAGATCTGTAGTGGAAGGCAGGAGTCCAATGCAAAGAGCTCATCTGTGACTGAGCATTACCTTTCCTCTGCTTCAAGCAGTACCACCTGCTCTGCAAACAAATGATTCAACAAACAGGAAAGCTCTCACCTGAACAGGAGCTTGAGACCTGGACCCTCAGATTAAAAGCCTGTTGCTCATCTGGCCAAGCTATACAGACTCCCTGAAGGAGAATGGAGCCCAGCTCAGGATCCCAGCACTAGTTAGCAGACATTGGGCTTTCCATAAAATCTAGAGAGATGGAAGGAAATCCTGAGCTCAGGAGTTAATTATTACGTTGAAGGAGCCAACTGTGTGAAGAATTCCCTTTCAGGTTTTGTTCAGAAGAGCGCACTCATTGACAGATGGAGGTCAGACTGGCAGCCCCAGGAGGAGAGCTTGCAGAAGCTGTCCTGCACAGCTGCTGGTCCTGCCTATCAATCCCATCCTAAGCTGAGTGTGGAAAAACAGTGTTTCTTGTAAGAAATGCTGAAGTGTCTAGAAGAATTCTTACAGTTACTCATTTATGTATTTTTTTAATATTTATGCTTTTGATAAATTGCAGAAAGGCCAGACACTTATGTGGCCTAAGCCTACATAGCGCATTTGGTGAAAGATCTCTTCACTGCCAGAGAGGTGTGAATGCCAGAACTACAGTAAGACACTTGCAGGGACATCCCACAGGTTTCCACTCCTTTCTGCCTACCCACCTGCTTGTGTACATGCCCAGAGGCTCACCTTCCCACCACACTGATTTAAGTCTGCTGCCTGCAGTCCATCACAGAGAGTCAGGCCTGTCCTTTCAATAAGGGAGAGAGAAAGAAAGAGATCAAGTCTCTCAATCTGACCCTACTTAAAGAACAGCTGTAAATATGGTGCACATAAGACAAATAGCAACACTTCACTTGCATTTCACTATCTTGTCATTCCTTTTGTGAAAATACCAATTTCCAGCTGTTTTCTCTGTGGGGTGCAAGAAAAGTTGCACAGAGAGGAGAAATAAACACTAGGAGAAACAAACCATGTAAAAATGTTATTGACAAAACCAAAATCCAAGAGGACAGGCAACTAAAGGAGAGGCTGCTCATGAATAAAATTTATTTTCTTATTTTGCTTTATATAAAAATGAGCACAGGAAAAAAAAACACTGAAGACTATTGTATGACAGCAAGCCTCACTGAGGTTAGTCCTCAGCTACAAGCAGCAAATGGGACAGTGTCTGTCCAGACAGCTCAAACAAATGCACAAACAAGCAGGGGTTAATTCTGGGGACTGATACAGCAGAAGAGGTGAACAGGAGGGCAAGATTCTCAGGTCCTTCCTGGCTTGCGTCACACCAAAGGCAAGAGCCAGAATAGCACTAAAAGGATAGAAGTTCCTTTACAAATGCTCACATGAGAGCACCTCCCTTACGTGAGGTGTGTGAAAAGAGGCTGAGGAGAAGGCCATGCAGGACTTTTTGTATCCATGAGTGGGACAGTGTCTTCAGCAGAGTGGCTGGGGGGACCAAGAAGGAATGATCAAACCCTACTTCTTTGAAGAGCCTTCTTATTTCTGTGGCTGAACAGCAGAGATGCTCAGACCACTGGCACCTCTGATTTCCCCATTCTCAGGAATGAATGAGGGGAGGGGAAGAACAGCATCACACACACACACAGAAAGGCCCAAGAAAACTAGTCAATATTCAAGAGTCACCTCTTCCAAGTTCATAACTGCTCCATCCTACTGAATATGAAGTCAGGCAAAAATGCCAGGTCTGTGTGGATGAACAAGGGGCTCCTGGACAACCTCAAACACATAAAAAAAAGAAGCATAGAGAGTATGCAAGCAAGGACAGGTATCCTGGGAGGAATATGGAGACACTGTCTGTGCATCCAAGGACAAAATTAGGAAAGCCAAAGCCTGAATTAAGTTTAATCTGTCCAGGGATGTTAAAGACAGCAAGAAGGGCTACTACAAGTACATCGGTGACAAAAGAAAGGCTAGGAAAAATGCAGGCCTGTTGCTGAATGAAGTGATGGACCTGGTGACACAGGACATGGAAGAGGCTGAGGTACTGACTGCCACCTTTACCTCAGTCTTTACTAACAAGACCAGACTTCAGGAATCCCAGGTCCCCCAGATCAGGGGGAGAGATTGGAACAAGGAATACATACCCTTGTTGGAAGAGGATCAGGTCAGGGAATAATTACACAAACTAGACACACATAAGCCTGTGAGCCCTGATGAGATGCACTCATGAGCACTAAACGAACTGGCAGGTGTCATCATGAGGACAGCCATCATGGCAATCTGGTGAGGTGCCCAAAGACTCGAGGAAAACAAATGCCACTCCCACCTTAAACCAGGGAAAGAAGGAGGACTCAGGGAACTACAGGCCAGTCAGCCTCACCTCAATCTCTGGGAAGGTGATGGAGCAGCTACTCCTGGAAACCACTTTCAGGCACATGACAAGAAAGTCATCAGGACTGGCAGCATGCCTTCACATGCTTGATCAGTTTGACAACTTTCTACAATTAAATGAATGGCCTGGTAGATGAAGGGAGAGCACTGGATCTTGTCTACTTGGACTTCGGGAAGGACTTTGACATTGTCTCTCATAAGATCTTAATAGAGAAGCTGTTCATCTACAAGTTGGATGAGCAGACAGTTAGGTGGACTGAAAACTGGCTGAATATCTGGGCCTAGAGAGTTGTGATCTGCAGCGCAAGATCTAGTTAAAGGCCAGGGACTAGTGCTGTTCCCCAGGGGTCAGTACTGGGTCCAGTCCTGTTTAACATCTTCATTAATTATCTACATGGTGAGGCAGCGTGTACCCTCAGCAAGCTTGCTGATGACACTAAACTGGGAGGAGTGGCTGATACACCAGAGAGCTGTGCTGCCATCCAGAAAGACCTCCAGAGGCTGGTGAAATGGGCCAACATGTACCTCATGAAGTACAGCAAGGTGAAATGCAAAGTTCTGCACCTGAGGAGGAACAACCCCAGGCACCAGTATGTGCTGGGTGCCAGCCAGCATGCTTTGGAAAGTAGCTTTGCAGAAAAAGACCCAGGGGTCCTGATGGAAACCACACTGACCACAAGCCAGCAATGTGCCCTTGCCACTAAAAAGGTGAATGGTATCCTGGGCTGCATTAGGAGTGTCGCCAGCAGGTCAAGCAAGGGAATCCTTCCCCTCTGCTCAGTGCTAGTGAGACCACTACCTGGAGTAGTGTGTCCAGTGATGGTCTGGGGAGACAAGACAGATGTGGACATACTGGAGATAGCCCAGGAATGACCAGGAAGACCATTAATGGACTCTTTTTCCCATAAGGAAAGGGTGCGAGAGCTGGCACTGGTTAGTCTGGAGAAGGCTGAGAGAGCATCTGGCTCTTTTCAGAAGCGCACCAAGGGGAAAAGTGGTCAAGAGACTGAGAAATGCATCTCTTGCTCAGACTCTGCTGCTGGAACTGCTTTTGCTGACGGTTCCACCAAGTTGGTTTGCTCGCCCTCGCTCTGGCTGCTCCCAGGGGGTGCGGCCCCATGGGGAGCTTTGGCTCCCCAAGCTGCCAGAGCCTCGCTCCCCAGAGCCACTGCTGTCTTCGGCTGCGGGCACCGGCACATTCTGCTCCGCAGACGCTCGTCTCACCCCGATACTGCTGTGCCTGGCCCCGCTGTTCTCACCATCGCTGAACCGCTGCCGCCACGGGCCACCTGGGGCCTGTAGCCGCTTCCGGGTGCTCCGCCTGAAGCGCTGCTCCCGCTGCTGGTGCTTTGTCTGAAGCGCTTTGCCGGCACCGGAAAGAAAGAACATCTGGGTCTGCACCATGAGCTCACACAGCTGGAATGATGTCATGATGGCTACGTACTGTTCAGGAAAGACAGGCCGGCAAGGCAGGGTAGTGGAGTGGCTCTTTAGGTGAAAGATCACCTAGAATGAACCAAGCTCTTCCTAGAGGGAGGATGAAGAGCCTGTTGAGAGCTTATGGGTAAGAATTAAGGGACAGGCTAATGTGGGTGTCAATGTTGTGGGTATTTACTACAGGCCACCTGATTAGGATGAGGAGGTCAATGAGGCCTCAGAATTACAAGCCCTGGTCCTCACAGGGGACTTCAACAACCCTGATATTTGCTGGAAAAGCAACATAGACATACTCAGTCCAGGAGATTCCTGCAGTGCATTGAGGGTAACTTTCTGATACAAGTGGTAGAAGAACCTATGAGGAGAGGCGGACTGCTGGATCTTGTATTAACAAAGAAGGACTTGTTGGGAATGTGAAGGTTGGGTGTAGTGATCACAAGATGGTGGAGTTCAGTATCCTGTGTGGGAGGACTAAAGAAATAACTAGCATCACAACCCTGGACTTCAGAAGACCTTAGGTTTAACCTCTTCAAAGATTTACTCGGTGGACTACCAAGAGTCAGGGCTCTAGAAGGTAGGGGTGTACATGAGAGCTGGTCTGTATTCAAACTCTACTTCTTCCAAGCTCAAGATTGGTGCATTCTTATGAGTAAGAAATCAATCAGTGGAGGCAGGACACCTGCATGGATGAGTAAGGGTCTCCTGGAAAAACTTAAATGGTAAAAGAGAATGTACAGAATGGGGAAAACAAGACTGTCCACTTGAGAGGAACTTAGGACTGCTGTCAGAGAATGCAGAGGTGCAAGAAGGAAAGCTAAGGCCCAGGTGAAACTGAATCTGTCAAGGGCCATCAAGGACAATGGGAAGGATTTCTTCCAGTATATCAGAAGAAAAAGGAAGACTAGGGAAAATGTGGGCCTGCTGTTGAACAAGGTAGGTGCCCTAGTGGCAGAAGACACAGAGAAGGTGGAATTATTGAATACTGTCTTTGCTTTGGTCTTCACTGCTAAAAACATCTTTCATGAATCATGGATGCTGGATATAAGAGAAAAGGTCTGGAGAGAGGAAGACTTTCCCTTGGTAGAGGAGGACCAGGTCAGAGACCACTTAGCCAAACTGAACATCCATAAATCCATGGGCTCCAATGAGATGCACCCATGAGTGCTGAGGGAGATGGCTGATATTATTGCTGTGCCACTCACCATCATCTTTGAAAGGTCATGGAGAACAGGAGCGGTGCCTGAAGATTGGAGGAAAGCCAGTGTCACTCCAGTCTTTAAAAAGGGCAAGGAGGATGATGCAGGAAACTACAGACAGGTTAGTCTCACCTCTGTCCTTGGAAAGGTGATGGAACAAATAACTTCTTTTGTATATTCTATTATTGTTATTATTTATTGTTGTTATTTTCCCCTCCTTTTCTGTCTATTAAACTTCCTTTCTTGCAACTCACAAGTTTCTTTTTTCTCTGGTTCTCTTCCCCATCCCACTGTTGAGGGGAGTGAGCCTGTGGTTGTGTGATGCTTAATTGCTGGCTGGGGTTAAACCACAACAATGTGAAACTGAATGGTGCTATTAAACAGACATGAGGTCCTTCTGGTTTGTACCACACATGAGCATGGCTGGAGATGATTTGTTTACTGAGGCTAAGTCACGGATATTTAGCTTTTCCCTTCCTCCACTGCATCTATGGACATACTCAGTGAGATCCTCTGTCACTTCTTCAGCCCGTATAAACTGCTGACATCCTGCATATAGATCTGTGAAGGAAGGTAGAGATCCCCTGCAGCAACAGGATCCTTCCCAGCTTTGCCTGAAATAAGGCAAAGGACCAAGAGCAAAAGACACCAGGACTCAAGAGCAGAATTTAAGACTGCGAGGGCTTTTCAGCATTTTTCATGTCTCCTAAATAGCCCTAAGAGCTCTCTGCTAACCTGGGAAAATCTTGCCTTCAGCCCCTCTAGCAGCTCTCTTTGTGGTCCCTGAATCTCTCTGGGTGTTTAAACCATATGTAGCATCTCTCCCTTTTCCCCTAGCTCCCCAGTCAGCCTCTCTATGCTGGGCAGAGTGGAGCACTGGAGACAGCCCTGCTTTGTTTCCAGATGAAATTCAAGTAATTCTGCACACTGAGGGTGGGCAATGAGCATAGGACTGTGGCGCTCTCTGATGTGCTTACAGCTCAGAGTCCTCTCCCATTTATCAGCATTGCTACTGGAGCACCCCTGTGGGTCTCCACAGTAGTAGTGGGCAACCGGATTCTTCTACAGCCATGTGGCCCATTTTACCCAAGGTAGATGTTCCTCCCAGGTGGGGATCCTGCTTTTCACCACATGGGAACAGGGAGACTGCCTGCTCTGTTTCAATGTTTTGGGCACAGCTCACAGTGATATGGACATGGAAAAGCTGCCTCCTGCTCCCTCTAGATCTAGTAGCTGTGATCCTTGACTGAAGGTAGGGCAATAGGTTTGGGTCATGCTGAGGGAGGGAGGATATCAATCCCAGGGAGAAGACCCTCTCCACATTACCATTCCTTTCCCCTTCCAGACATCTGCATGACCACAGCTATCTATAGGCTACTGCCTCTGATAAGAGGTTCAGAGATACTGGTATGAAGGGCCCTGGGGTGACAAGAGAGGTATCTGTGTTTCCTGTGCAGGCTGAGCAGTACAAAAAAGGAAATGTGGTTTCCTGTCCCCACACAGTTGAGCAGTGAATGTCTCCAACACCCCAGACTATAAAGTACTTGCAACAGCAAAGGGCTTTTTCAGAGAAAGCTGCAAATCTGCCTGGAGTTGCAAGAAAGTCATAGCCTTCAGTGCTGGTAGGACAGGGCATTTCTATCTACTGACTCAAAGAGAAGGAGGTCTGAGTCCTTCTCAGGCCCACAGTTTTACTTTCTTACTTCACGGTGCACCATACAAATTCCTCCAGGGAAGCCTGCAATGCTCCTGTGGATGCTGGTCATCACTTTTGCTGCAGCCCTTAAAGGTGAGAGCCCCTCCTTTTTTGGGAAGAGGACATAGACATGGGAGTTTTGTGTTTCACTCTGTCTAGGACCTGTATTGATCCCAAAATATTTTGCCCTTTCCTGCCCTCCCATAGGATATATGGAGGTTGGAGGACTAGTAGAAGGATAGACATCTGTCTTAGCCCTCCACTACCCCACAGACGGGCACAGAAGAGACGTTCACCAGCCCCAGGACTGGAAGGGATGGGAGTCCAAGCTGGCTCTTCCTGACCTAAGTCAGATCTGAGCTGTGTTCGCCTACTGTATATTAACCCCTGTCTCCAGATCTCCAGAGCATTGCTCAGCCCTGTACTGTTCTGTGGTGGGTGGCAATGGGGGGAGCCAGGCTGGCTTTGGGCTTAGAGTTCTGTCTGGAGCAGAAGGAGAAGAGGATGGATGGTCCTGATCTGTCATGTTTCCTCTTGGTAGCAACTGCAGGAGGTAAGGCAAGTCCCAACAGAGGTCCAAGGAACACAGAGCCATCTCTGTGCCCAGGTATTTCTATGCCCTGCTGGAATGCCTATCCCATGCAATCCAGCTCTGTCACATCTCATTTATCCACATATTGAGGTATCCGGCCCATGAAGAGATAAAGGTTGTGTGGGGGAACAGGGGTAGCTTTGGAGCTGTAAAAAAGGAAGCCCCAATGTTTTTGTCTCTATATCCTACCAACTACTTCTGCATGTGATGACTTATCACAGCTTGCAAGAGTCAGGCAGGGACCAGGCAAAAATCTCCCTGGGTCTTTGCTCACCCTGAGACTACCAGGTTCACTGAGCTCCTGCCTGCTGTCTACCTCCAACACCTCCATTTTCCACCCCAGGACACTGATCTCCCCTGCACAAGGGCCAGTGTGAAGTGTCACAGGACAGAGGGTGGAAAGAGAGCTAGACACTCCTGTGAATTCAAGAGGAGGAAGAGGAGGGGTACTGCTGTGGAAGAGGGAGTGGAGCAGGAAGTGTCTTTCTGCTGAGACGGGGATGGAAGAGCCTACCAGGGCCCAGGAAGATCCCCACTCTGTACTCCTGCAGGGTACACTTGGATGATAATCCTACGAAGGGTGCAGATGAGCACCAAAGATGAGCTCAAGCTGCTTATTCCACTTCTACCAATGCAGCAGCTGAGGCTGGTTTGTCCTCTTGGCTGTTGTTCCCAGTGCTGCTGCGGTGTGTGTGATAGAGCCAGAAGGGTCATGGGCTCCACTGGCTCAACCCAGGGTTGGACTTTGCTCCTTTCTGTGTCCCTTTGCAGTTTACTTTCTCTTCTACCTGCCTCAAACCAGAAGGGAGGGAGTCTCCTGACCTTGTCCTGCACAGCACTGCTGTGAGGTGAGAACCATGAGGGGAGAAAGGCTGGGACTGAGTAGGCTTAGACTGTCCCTGCACACCTTGGCCCACTACTGCCCAATTCTAAATGCCACTACATAGGATGAATCCTTGTGCAGACATCTCTCCTTTTCAGGTGGGATGTTGGTGATGTGAGGACACAGGAGGGCTGGGGATTCCATGCTCTCCTGAGAAGCTTCTGGATTCATGTTTAAAGATATGGCATGTTTACTAGCAGTTACACAGATTTTCACGTGTCTCCTGCCTCAGCAGTCCTTTGGGCAGTACAGAAAAACATTGTTCTGTGGTGTCCTGGAATTAAAGTTTTGTGCACCCTACAGCCCAAGGATGGGCTACTGCACCCATGAGCTTTTTCCTAGACACTCAAATCTCACACCTGCCCTGTGTCTTTCCAGGTACCCTTTCCCTGATAAATATGGTGGCATCTGGTCCCAAGGAGGGGAAGGTCTCTGGATCACTTCCACTCACCTGTACCATAACAGGAGCACCTCTGAATAGCCCTCGATATGACTGGAATTATGTCCGTCAACACCCAGGAGGGGAGCTGCAATTTCTAGGCTGGATCTATCCTTTTGGGAATAACACAGGCTATGCCCCACCCTTCCAAGGCCGAGTCACCATCTCTGCAGATAAAGGCAAAGCCAAGGTGTTCCTGCGGCTGCACAGCCTTACAGCCTCAGACACAGCTACTTACTTCTGTGCCAGGCAGCACACAGTGACACCAGTGGAGGGAGAGGCAGCACCAAAAGAGGCAGGACTGCTGTGGTGACAGCGCCCTTTCTCCAAATGACAGTTTCCTGTACTTGCTCTGGGAAATACCAGTGAGGTTTGGGATTAACAGATGTTGGAACTCCCAACCTATCCACAGACAATGGAATTTTCAGTAAAATCTGACATTTATAATGGAAGTTAGAAATAAGATTTCATATGTAAGTCCTAGGAGCCGGTCAACACCCAAATCCATCACACCTCATCCTCACAGCTATCCTGGTGTTCCTTTAGTCCTAGGAGAATGGGGCAGAGGGACCACTTCAGGCCATCTCTCTGGGCAGGTATGCTGTCAAGCCAGTATAGAGGCCGCAGGAGGGCATGTGGCTCCTTCTCTCTGCAGCCCAAACCTGCTGCAAGCTGCCTGATCAAGCCCCTCCTGTAAAGAAGGGGGGTGTACCTTGGAGGGTAGGTACCCCCACAGCCCTGAGTACAGGGGGATGCATGAATGCATTGTCACATGCTGGACCTGGTGTGGGACCTGAGAAATGCCAGTGTGCAGCAGTATGTGCCAAACCTCACTGCAGAAGGCTTTGGGCTGATGGAGCGTGCGAGCAATGGACCATCAGGAGAGAGGGACGTGCCTCTGAAGACACAGAGATGGTGGAGGAGAAGAGGAAAGAAGAAGGCAAAGAAGGCAAATGGTATCCTGGGCTGCATTAGGCAAAGCATTGCCAGCAGGTTAAGGGAGGGGATCTTCTCCTCTGCTCAGCACTGGAAAGACCACCACAGCTGGAGAGCTATGTCCAGTACTGGGCTCCCCAGTACAAGAAATATGGACATACTGTAGAGAGTCCAATGACAGGGGACAGAGATGATCAAGGGATTGCAGCATCCCTCCTACGAGGACAGTCTGAGAGCTGGGACTGTTCAACCTGGAGAAGGATCAGAAAGGGATCTTACCAATATAGAAATACCTGAAGGGAGTGTGTAAAGAGGATGAAGCCAGTCTCATTTCCAGTGGTGTCCAGTGACAGGAACAGAGGCACAAATGTGGGCACAAATGGAAACACAGGAGGTTCTCTCTGAATTTAAGGACACACATTTTTACTGTGAGAGTGACCAAGCACTGGCCCAGGTTGGATCAATATGGTATGACTGGTATAATTTCTCCCACAAAAGCATGCAGCTGTCCAGATCTCAGGCTGCAGGGAATGCCAGCGCCTTTCAACAGTAATGGGTGGCAGCAGTGAGAGCAGCCGTGTGCAGTGTCACCAGGCAGATGATCTGCTCAGCTTGGTGGCAGAGTTGTTAGAAGTAGAAAAATTAAGGAGCATCAGAGGGGCTGAGCAGGAGATAGACTGGTGGTGCCAAGCTCTGCTCTCCCGGAGACAGAAACAGGAGTGCCCACCAGAAAATACATGGGATCAAGAAAACTATGTATCCTCCCCATACCAGGCTGAAGGCAGCAGCCTAAGTGAAAGAAATTAATCGAGGTGAGTCCACACTCAGGATGGCAGGTGGACCCCGTCCTTGCTCATCTCACCCCCTCAGGTTCCTCTGTGCAACAGGTAAGAGGTTTTGAATGTGGAAAGCCAGTCAATGGAGGATGTGGATGATGGCCCATCTATACAAGAGGTGTCTCCAAAGTCAGAAAGGCCTACCCTCCATATCACAACAACCTCCACAAGGAAGAAAAGAAGGGTTATAGTTGTAGGCTACTGCCTTCTGAGGGGAACAGAAGGTCCAATATGCTGGACAGACCCTCCTCATAGTGAAGTCTGTTGTTTCCCTGAGGCCCAGGTTAAGGATGTCACTAGGAAACTTCATAGCTTGGTACAGCCCCCAGACTGATCCCATTACTGATCTTCCACCTGGTTAGAGATGAAGCTGCAAGCCATACATAGTCCAAGAACAATCAAAAGAGAATTCAAGGCATTGGGATGATTGGTGAGGGAATCTGGGGCACAGGTTGTCTTTTCCTCTCTTCTTCCAGTCTCAGACGGTGACATTGGAAGAAAGAGTCAGACCTGGCCTATTAATACATGGCTTCGTGGCTGGTGTCACTGCCACAGTTTTGGGTTTTTAGATAATGGGATGGTCTACAGGGCACCAGGCTTGCTGACATCAGATGGGATTCACCTTTCTCAAAGTGGGAAGAAGGGCTTTGCCCAGGAGCTTGAAGGACTCATTGACAGGGCTTTAAAGTAGACTTGGAGGGGAAGGGGAATAATATCAGGCTTTTCTGTGAAAATATGTGGGATTACACACCATGAATAGAGGAATGAGGTGCTAGCAAAGGCTCTTGGCCTGTTGCCATGAGGCATGCTGGGGACACTGCAACACACTTGAAGTCTTATGGAGGTGACCTAGTGGTTCCTGAGGTAATAGGAGCCAAAAGGGATACATTGGTGAAATACCTCAAAGGCATTAAGGGGATTTTCTTTAAAAGGTGACATGGATGACAGTCCAGCTGAAGTGCCTTTACACCAATGCACAGCAGCATGGGCAACAAACAGGAGTTGGAAGCCACCACGCTACTAGAAAGCTACAACCAGGTTGCCATTACTGAAATTCAGTAGGGCTATTTCCATGACTGGAGTGCAGCTGTTGATGGCCACAGGTGGTTCAGAAGGGACTGGTGAGGAAGGGGGGCAGAAGTGTTGTCCTCTATGTCAAGAAATTGATAGGGTGTGAAGACCTGTCACTGAAGAATGCAAGGTCATTTCGACAAGCAGGTCAAAAGTAAGAATGGGTAAGAATTAGAGACCAAGACAACAAAGGGAACCTTGTGGTTGGTGTCAAATTTCCAGCTTTTCAAGGAGTCAGTCAGTAGGACACCTGGGAAATGTCCCTCAGGTACAAGGGAGCCAAGCAGAGCTGGCAGATCTTTAAGGACACTTTCCAGAGAGTGCAAGAGCTCCCAATCCCCAGCTGTAAGAAATCAGGCAAGGAAGGCAAGAGATCAGCATGGCTAAGTCAAGACCTGCTGGTAAAACTAAAGGGCAAGAAGGAACTGCACAGGCAGTGGAAGCAGAGACAGGTATACGGTGAAGAGTAGAGGGACACTGTACAACAACCAGGCAATTGTGTAGGGAAATATGATAGCCTTTTGCAATGAGATGACTAGCTTGGTGGAGGAGGGGAAAGCAGTGGATGTTGTTTATCTTGATCTTAGGAAAGCTTTCAGTGCTGTCTCCCATAATAGTCTCATAGACACATTGATTACATGTGGGTTAAATGAATGGACAATGAGTTGGACTTAAAAGTGTCTGAACAGCTGATCTTAAAGAGTTGTGGTCAGCAGCATGAAGTCCATCTGGAGGCCCTTACTACCTTAGGGGTCAGGAATGGTTCTGATGCAGTTTCACATCTTCATGAATAAACTTGATGAGTGGACATAGTGCACCCTCGATGAACCTGCAGATGACAGAAAACAGGGAGGAGTTGTTGTTCTACCATTCAGAAGAATCTCAACAGGATGGAGAACTAGGCAGACAGGAACCTCATGAAGTTCAGTGAAGAGAAATGCTAATTCTTCCATATCGAGACAAATAACCACAGGCACCAGTACATGAAGGGAATGTAATAACTGGGAAGCAACTTTGCAGAAGGACCTGGAGATTCTGATAACAAGGTGAACATGAGCCAGTAAAATGTTCTTGTAGCAAAGAAGGACAAAAGCTTCCTGGGCTGCATTAGAAGGAGTGTTTCCATCAGGCTGACAGAAGTGCTCAGCACTGGTGAGGCCACAACTGGAGCACTGTTTCCAGTTCTAGGCTCCCCACTACAAGACAGTGTTATACTGCAGAGAGTCCAAGGAAGGACCACAAAGATCATTTAAGGAATTGGAGCATCTCTCATAGGAGGAGAGGCTGAGACAACTTGGCTGTTCAACCTGGAGAAAAAGTGGCTCAGAGTGATCTTATCTATATAAATACCTGATGGAGGGGAGCAAAGAGGATTAAACCACATGCTTCTGAGTGCTACCCACAAAGAAAAAGAGGCAATTATATCAAGCAAAATTAATGTCTCAAAAATTTGCGCATCACAGACTCATTTTGCTAGAGCATGAAAATATTAGAGATACAAATAATTTTGGGTCCAGAATAGTCCTAATATGTAAGAAAAAATTAAACTGACAGCTAATACATTTGGGACAGCTTGTTCTTGCCATTCTTAAGAAAATATCCTGCCTTAAATCTCTAGAATTTTATTAAAAATCTATCTGGAATGAAGTGATTTGAATAAAAAGGACTCTTACAATCCAGACTGATTCATATTCAATGTTACCAAGTATGGGCGATGAATGAATAGAGTTGTGTTGTCACCTTAATCTACCATAAAAGTGATGCTGTCAATGCTATTTTTAAATTTATGTCAGTTTCTGCATGGTTGGTTTATCCATCAACAAAAGACCAGAGGAAGACAAAAGACATCAAAGAAAGGGTGTAACCTGACACTGGAATGAAAACACAAATGTTTTTGTATGACTGTTCATCACTGTGTGGAGTAGGTATCACAGTGATTGAAGGGAAATGAGCCACCCAACATAAACTGGCTTCCTGAAAAGTCTGAAGGTGCAACACTTCCTCAGAGCATCATCTTCCCACAGACAACTTCAACCCGAAGAACACACTTGATGCTGATTGTGATTCAAGCTATGGGACAAGCTCTGCATGCCATGCCAGTTTTTCTTGCACTCAAATATGGATGTTACATTTAAGTCCACTAATTTTGAACATATAATTACTACCACCTGTTCAGCAGATGGGTTTTTGCCTACTACAGTTTAGAAGTTTCCATCTAAGTTACTCATTGTGTCCCCTTCGCATGCATTACACAGAAACAACTGGTTCTAAGTTTGTAATTTCCTACACAAAATAGCTCAGTCAATTGCACTTGGGGCATGACTGTCTCTCCAGAACATTCAGGTGACTACCTCAAATGCAGGCCCTGTAAGATAGATAAAGTAGGAAGGCTCTACAGCGGGATCTGGCTAGGCTGGTTTGATGGGCTGTGGCCAACTGTATAAGGTTCAACACAGTCGACACAGCACTTTGGTCACAGCAACCCCTTGCAGTGCTACAAGCTTGGCGAATAGTGGCTGGAAAGCTGCCTAGCAGAAAAGGGACTGGAGGTGTGGGTCAACAGTCAGATGAATATGAGTCAGCGTGTGCCCAGATAGCCAAGAATGCCACCAGCATCCTGGCTTGTATAAGAAATAGTGTGGCCAGCAGAACTAGGGAAGTGATTTTAGGGTGAGACTGCACCTTGACTAATGTGTTCACTTTTGGGTCCCTCAAGGTTAAGAGGTGCTGGAGCACATCTGAAGAAGGGCAATGAAGCTGGTGAAATGTTTAGAGCAGAAGTATTGTGAAGAGTGGCTGGAGGTGGCTGTTGGTCTCTTCTCCCAAGTAAAAAGCAACAAGATGAGAGGAAATGGCCTCAAGTTGTGCCAGGTGATGTTTTGATTGGATACTAGGAAAAATTTCTTCCCCAGAAGGGTTGTCAAGGCCTGGAACTGGCTGCCCAGGGAAGTGGTGGAGTCCCCATCCCTGGAGGTATTTAGAAGATGTGGAGATGTGGTGCCAGGAGACATGGTTTAGTGGTGTGACCTGTGAGTGCTGGACTAATAGTTGGACTTGATGATCTTAAAGGTCTTTTCCAACCTAAACAGTTCTATCATTCTATGATCATCAAAGACCACTTCAAGGCACATCTTATGAGTTTCTGGCAATACCAGTTTACCTCACTGTTATGGGAAATCTAAGTTAACACATTCATTCTTAAACAATTTCATGGGCTATCAATTGTTGTTGGACATGGGAGCTGCAGAGTCTCCATTGCTCCTAAACTGTAAGGAGGCCCTAGAGCTCGCTTGAAAACACCCAGCAACTAATAGCTTCAGGGTAGAGTGTGGTGCCCATCCATTCTTGGGCTATTTCCAGCAGTGGTCTCTTTATGCCATGGTCAGCTAATCCCCTCCCATCCCCTTTTTGGTGTATGTTAACCCTGACTGCCAACTTTCAATACCACTTTGTTAGATGATCAGAGTAACAGTTTTGCACCCTTTTCCCTTGCTGTTCCTTTCACTGGGGTAGATCAATCCTATCCTAGCTCACAGTTGCCTTATCTTCATGCAAATGTAATTTTTAAACATTTTTTTTTCATGGTGTTAATAAATTTACCTTCCTTTCTGCCCTTTTCCAACTTGGCAGCAGTTAAAGAGCAGTACTAAATCATATTTACCTGTTACTCCACCTTCATCTGTCTGTATCCAGGTCTTCTGGTTTTCCCTATAAGACTGTTAATGTGAGGTTAGCTTAGAGTTACTACCTCAGGGTGAGAGAACCACAATGTCCATTTTCAAGGACTGTTCTGTTGAAACACTGTCTAGGTGGGGAAGTACTTGTACACTTACCCTAGTGCAAATACAAAGTGATTAATGTTTCAATTAAAGGTAATTTGCTTGTATCACATGACTCTGTTTCCATCCTTGTATTGCAAGGTCACCTTCTACAGCATCTTCAGAAACAGTCAGACAGTATCCAGCCACCACAGCTCTGCATCCTCAGTAATCACTGAAGTGGCAGCTGCTTTGCTGGCCAGCCTACATATGAAGAATATATTCAAAGTTTATCTTCACCTCGGTATTATGCTTCACACAAACCTTTAGGTGCAGATGGCACTAAGGATGTAGAACTTGTCCATCGTGCAGGATTTGATCAATCCTCTTTGCACAATCCAGAGCAAAATCCATATTTAATAACTCCTCCCATGGAACAATGTATCTGTACCTAATAAAGAAAACATAATTTCTTTTTCACTTTTAAAGATACCAAAACCATGATAAAGAGGAACCAAAAGGCCCTCAGCACTGGCTCAAAAGAAAGACAACAGCTCTAAAACCCCAGATGGAATGTGTTCCTCTTCTTCCTGGGCAACAAAAAGTAGTTCAAAGTTAAAAGAAAAACAAACAAACAAACCAAACCTGAAAAAACCCACAACCTAGATCACTTCTGCAACTCTGAAGAGTTTTTATAATTGCTGTATAAAAGCAACTGCTTTTTCATTAGACTAAAATCCAAGCCTTCTGAGAGCAACATTATAATCTTCTATTGTAATCCTACAGGTCCCAAGCAGGTTCAGATCCTCTCTTTTGGCTCAGCTTCAGGTCCTTATTTTAAAGTCTACATGATTTTTTCATGTGGTATATGCCATATATGACTGTCTCATAAGAAACACAGTACAGTAAAAGGGAAGGAAGAGGCAGTTTTTGTAGGTAAGTATATCACTGTGTTGAGAACTTGGAGTAGCACAGTGACAAAAACACTGTAAGGTCTCATACAAAAACCTGAGACTGCAAAAGGAACAATACATTTTGAGGAAGAAAAGTAAAAAGGAATGTATTGAAGAGGAGAATGGCACAATTCTTATGAGTATTTATTCTGGAAGTATATTGCTTGCTGAGCTAAAAAAGAAAAAGGGTTTAAAAGTTTTGGCTGGATCAAGCTCTTTGAAATCACTCAACTGTGGAATTGTTTTCTACTGTCATGATTTTGGAAACTGTGGTGATTTTGGAGCACTGTCATGACAGTCCATGTATTGATCCTTTGGACAAACTGCTGGCATCTTATTCCCTGATTTTATACACTTTTAAAGTGTGATGAAGAAAGTGGGTTTATTTGACTATGGGCAAACAGTGTGGCAACAGACAAGCTCGTATTTGGAACTGGGATCGCTTTTTCAGTTGAGCCAAGTAAGTTCCACTTGTTTTGGTACTACTTTATATCCTTAGTTTGTGGTGGGGTGGGCAAAGGGATTGTGTGATGTGACAGCATAATGAGGAATTTCTGCTGCCTCGGATCTCTTGAACATTCATACTCCAATCAGATGTTTGAGTCCCCAGCTCATCTTTAGTTAACTAAGTTCTTCAGGAACAACAAAGATCTGTGTGCACCAGTATCATTCCACAGATCCTCACCCTGTCCTGTAGCTGCACTGCTAAATTTAAGACTATTGTTTCTACCCAGTCGGTGTGATGTCCAGCTTCAGTATGAGGTTAAAGTAGCTGCTTGCTTTCTTTTATGTGACACTAAGGTGTGTGGAAAGGAAAAAGGAGATGTAAATAGTTTCAGGAGACGGTAGTTCCCATGGAAAGACAGGACATATTAGATTTTGCAGCAAAATTTGAAATGTAAGCAACCCTTTTATAATTGGAAATGGCACTTTTCTGAATGTGGTCTTTGAACCATCTTCCCCAGATTTTGTGTGACAGCATGAAAGGTGGGAAAATGGGTGAGCCTGTTAGATTCATTTTTACTACCCTAAAACATTCAGTTGCATATCACCACCTGAATACACACACTCCCCAGACAAACATGGGACTCTCCTAGGTTCTAGCTCACTTCTGCAAGCCTCATACAGCTGTACAGCTGCCTTTAGTGTTCAAGGGGATCTTACATACCTATTTTGGGGTAGATAAATGCAACTCCAGTTACTGTGGGAGCAGGGAATCCAAAGATATTATTATGAAAATACCATTTGCAAAAGTAGGACAGCAAGATACTGCCAACTTCCATCAGCCCAACCTCAATCTATAGTAATGTAAACTTGCCAGTTAACTGTACAAAAGATGTTCTAGCATGAACACTCAACCAATAAAATATGTTGGTGGATGAAAGTCTAAGTAATGGCATTGTCTTTTCAGACAAATACAAACAAGGTTTGTTTTCTACTCAGAAAGTATCTTGCATGCTTTTTAAAACAAACTGAATTTCAGACCTATTATATCAGTCTAATGGCTCCTTCAGGAAAGAGAGGAAAAAAGGTCTGTCCTCAAAAAATAGGCTTCAGAAACTATTGCTTCCTCTAAAGACAAGAACAGATTTTCCAGCTATCTAGAATGTTGGTATCCTGACCCTTTTTAGTGTTTTGTTTTGGGGAAGTTCGTTTGTTTGATTTCTGAAGAAGATATCAAAAAGGACTTGAAACATCTAAAGAACACCAGAGAAGATGGGCCTCCTGAGAACCTCCAAGCACAAAAGACATAAAAATCATCCTTTAATCAATACAAAGATTTTGAGACATCTCCTCCTGAGAATTCAGTACTAGCTTGGTTGATTCCCTATATTCTTCTTACTGGAAGAAACCAAGATCCACAATGTAGCAAATTATGTAATATTTTAAGATTAAAATGAAAAAAATAAGTATGACTGTTTGCATAAGTAAATTTACTGCTTTTTTTGTGAACAATAGAAATATAACTCACACACGGAGTACAAAGATACCCTAAGGATCTACAAGAGATCTGTTTCATTCCAAAGGCACATCCAGAGACAAGACAGAATGGTGTGTTCAGAATGGCACTAAACTCCTGTTAGGCATCCCAGAATTGTTCTTTAGGATGGATCAGAATTAAGCAGTGAGATAGTCTCATGACTGGGAAATCTCTCCAGAGCTCACATAACACTCTCCACTTGTTAAGAGAGTTTTATATGCCTGGGTCAAGTTCCTCACAGAAATACTACAGAAACTTCCTAAGAACAGAATTTGAAAAAAAAAAAAGAAAAACCAAACCAACAAACCTCCTCAGAACTGAACATTTGTAAATGAAAGATTTATCCCCATCTTCCATTTAGCAATATTATTTTATGTCTTCAAGTAAACCCAATCTTTGGAACAGCACTGTAGAGTGGAGTAGTAAACTGTCTTCTCTTCCTGTGTGCTATGGTTAAGACTTTTAGCCTTATCAGGTAAAGGTTTTTAGGGTAATTAAAAAAAAAAACAAAACAAAACTATCTTTTAATATGTATCATGGTACAAGCATGTAAGGGTACCCTTGAAGTAAATGTATTTGTTAGTACCTAAATTGTTATCAGTTCAAAATTCATAGGGTCATTTCTGTTGTATTCTTAAAAGTTCCCTTCCTCATTTCAAGGTACCTCACTTAAAGGAATTCACTTTGAGAGAGAGAAAGAGAAATTTCTGGTAAAAACAAGTTTAGGAGGCCAAGGAATTAGACACTCCAATGCAATTCCCACCCTTATACTCCCTTTCTGTCTTTGATCTGCTCTTTGCAAAACAGGAGGAAGAAATGAACACAGAAAGACAGTTGTCAGGAGGCATATGTACCTGGACTATATCTGAACTATAGATGATTTAGCTCTCAGAAAAGTTTGCAAAAAATAAAATCACCCCAAAATGATGATCAAAAATGCTTCTTTTTCAGAGAGTCAGGAAGAATCTGCCCCAGAAGTCATTGTGCTTAAATCAAAGGAACCCAAACAATATGACAACAAACTGAACGTGGCTTGTTTGGCAAGGACTTTTTACCCTAAGACTATCAGCCTTGATGTGCCCACAAGTTACATTGTATATGATCTGAAGGCACCTCTTGTCACATCTGAGGGGACATATACTACCATGAAGGTAGCTGGAGTGGAACCAGATGCAAATGTGACCTGCAAGGCTATGCACAAGGGCAACAAGACTACAACCAGCATAATTCTGCCAGGTACAGTGTTGTGGTCCAAAGACAATGGGATTCTGGGAGATACATCTTTCAAGATTTTTCCTTGCACTTTGAGAACCTAGCAGGAACAAGTAGGTGCAGTCAGATATTTAGGCACTTAGGTGAAGACAAGATATACAAAAGCACCTAGCATACATGACCTTAATTCAAGTATTTAAGCACTTGGAGTTGTCGTCTTCTTTTTCTTTTTCTTCTTTTTCTTCTTTTTCTTTCTCTTCTTCTTCTTTCTTCTTCTTCTTCTTTTTGAAAGAAAGAAAAAAAGAGAGAAAAGAAAGAGAGAGAGAAAGAGAGAAAGAGAGAGAGAAAGAGAGGAAGAGAGAGAGAAAGAAGAAGGAAGGAGAGAAGGAGAGAAGGAGAGAAAGAAGGAAAGAAAGAAGGAAAGAAGGAAAGAAGGAAAGAAGGAAAGAAGGAAAGAAAGAAAGAAAGAAAGAAAGAAAGAAAGAAAGAAAGAAAGAAAGAAAGAAAGGAAAAGCATAAAATAAAAAAGGATATGTGGTGGGTTTTTTCCTCAAATCTTTTGGTTATTTTTGGATCACTTTTAAAATTATTCTTTTTGTATGGTGAAGTTAATTTCAAAAGGGAGAGAAAATACTATTCAACAATCCTGTGTAATTTTTTCTGCAATCATGTTCTCTTCAAGTTAATCTCAGCATTAATGACCAGTCATCTGATTCTCCAACACTGCTTATCTACTGTTCTGAGCAGAGCTATGTGTATGCTTTGTGCAATTTTTGTTTTATATAATTTGCATACAATTTATAATGTCTCTCAATCATTCAACAGAAAAGAAAACTGAAGAATTTGAAACTGTTAATGCTTGCAACGTTACAGATGCCTCTTTGAAAGGTTAGTTGCCTAAAGGAACAATAAAATTACAGGGGATTCAGTAACAATGCATGAAAATGCATTTTCTTTGGTGCAGAAATGTCTAAATTGTAGGTATTTAGTACACAATAAGCTGCACTTCTTGTGGACTCAATACCAAAACATGAAAAGTTGCTTTCTCCAGTGCAGAGATGTCAGAATTGGAAATACTTAATCAAGAAATATTCTGCTGTTTCAAGCTAACATTAAATAGCTGACAAATTGATATGGAATAAAACAGCAATGAGAAGTAAATTCCTCATTGCGCAGACATCTCCTCTCTTCCCTGCACTTGGTACCTTCCTTTGTCATTTTTCCCCTTGTTCCTGCTTCCCTCATCCTCCCATGATGTATGGATTTTCCTTCTTCTTTTGCGTGAGACCATAATGGACAATCACATACAGACCAATATGATCAAGTGAATGCCTTTTATTATGGGTTACACAGTTGCTTATATATCTCATTATCCCTAACATGCGCTACTATCCCCTACATGATTGGTCAC
>JANHGN010014309.1:0-13849 GCA_024605025.1 Megaceryle maxima
TGCTGGCCTTCTTGGCCACCTGGGCACACTGCTGACTCATATTAAGCCGGCTGTCTACCAGCACCCCCAGGTCCTTTGCTGCTGGGCAGCTTTCCAGCCACTCATCCCCAAGCTTGTAGCATTGCCTGGGGTTGTTGTGACCAAAATGCAGGACCTGTCACTTGGCCTTGTTGTATCTTATACAATTGTCCTCTGCCCATCAATCCAACCTGTCCAGGTCCCTCTGTAGAGCCTTCCTGCCCTCGAGCAGATCAACACTACCACACAATTTGGTGTCATCTGCAAACTTACTGAGGGTGCTCTCAAACCCCATGTCCAGGTCATCAATAAAAATTCCAAACAAGACCGGCCCCAAAACTGAGCTCTGAGGGACACCACTGGTGACCGGCAGCCAGATGGATTTCACTCCATTAATCACAGCTCTCTGAGAACAGCCATCCAGCCAGTTTTTAACCCAGAGAAGAGTCCATTTGTCTATACCATGTTTTGCCAGTTTCTCCAGAGGAATGCTGTGGGAGACTGTCAAAAGCCTTACTGAAGTCCAAGTAGAGAACATCCACAGCCTTCCCCCCATCCAAAAGGCAAGTCACATGGTCATAGAAAGAGATCAGGTTGGTTAAGCAAGACCTCCCTTTCATAAACCCATCCTGGCTGGCCCTGATCCCTTAGCTGCCCAGCAATTGCCATGAGATCTCACTCAAGATGATCCTCTCCATAATCTTTCCTGGTACTGATGTCAGGCTGACAGGCCTGTAGTTCCCCACATCCTCCTTCTGGCCTTTCTTGTAGATAGGCGTCACATTAGCCACCCTCCAGTCATCTGGTACCTCCCCTGTTGACCAGGATTGTAAAAAAATTATGGAGAGAGGCTTGGTGAGCTCTTCTGCCAGTTCCCTAAGTACTCTTGGGTGAATACCATCTGGTCCCCTAGATATATGAGTGTCTAGGTGCAGAAGCAGATCATTAACTACTTCTTCCTGGATTACGGGGGGGTTGTACTGTTCTCCATCCTTATCTTCAAGCTCAGGAGGCTGAACACCCTGGAAGCAGTTGGTCTGTGCATTAAAGACAGAGGCAAAAACACTTTATGTAATAGTCTTTGTAATTCCACTTTATGTAATAGAAGTGGAATTTATGTAATAAAGTGGAATCAAAAGAACGTGAAATTGCAGTTTGACATTATTAAAGGCTAACTTTGTCCCAGATAATTGACACAGTCATTCGGAAACGAAGAGGGGAATAAAGAGGGACCGGCAGAGGTATTAGTGCTCCCCTGAAGGCACCGCTTTCGTATGAATTCTGTACGTCCGGCAAAGGGCTGATATACAGCAGTAAAATTACAAATAAACACTTCATCGCTTTTACGGCGAAAACCAGGTCGCGGTACCCTGCGAGGGGTCCTATCGAGAGCCGGCCAACGCCACCGAGAGGCGGCACCGCCGCGCCGGGAGGGTGTCGGCCCCAGCGCTGCACAGCGGCGGCCGCCTGGCTGGCCAAGGCTCCTGGAGGCGGTCACTGACAGCCTGTCTGGGCTCTAAGGAAAGGCAGTTGCTACCTTTTCGTCTCGGCTCGTCATGGCCAGGCCAGCTCTAGGTACCCGCCGGCCCAAGAAAACCCGGCCCTCTCTTCCCACCTCAGAACTACCGTCCTCGGCTGCCCTGCGGCTTCTGCCGCAGGAGGCTCCGCCTCCGCCGAGCCGGGCTGGGCCAGGCGGAGCCGCGCAGGACTCACAGCCGCTTTTGCTGCCGCCTCCGCTCCTGGAACAGCCGCCGCCCGCCCTGGGGCCATGGAGGAGTTTCACCCCCACAACGATGAGGTAGGGGCCGCCGCTCTCCGACGGGGCTAGGGGCTGTGCCCGGGCGGGATGAGGAGCCCACCGCCAGCCAGCCAGCCAGCCAGCCCACCCCCAGGCCCCGTGCAGTCTCTGCTGCGCTGGAGGGAGCCAGAGCCGGCCGAAAGCCCGGCCAAGGACGGGCGGGCAGCAGCGGCCGCTGCCTCTGCACCCGCCGGGACGGACGGGTTGAAGGCTGTAGTTGTACAGGTGGGGATCTCCAGTTCCTCGTCCTCCGGGGCCGGTGCAACACCTGGCGGTCGCCCCTGGGGCGGAGCGGGGTTTCCTGGTGTAGGCTGGGAGCTTGGCGCTGCCCTCCGCCTGCTTGGGGCTTCAGCTGTTACCGGCTTGCGCTAATTCGGGGAACTAAAGTTCCTGCAGGGTCCGGTGGAAGCCGCGTTTCGGGGCGCTACCGCCCGCTGAGCTGCTGTCAGTCTGCGGCCATTTTTCTTAGATCACCCCTGAAAAAAAAAAAACAAAAACAAACCAAGTGTTGGGCCCGGTCTGCACTGCAGGGTAATCCTTGCCAGCCAGAACTAAGGAGCCTTTTCCTCCCCAGGTGCCCTTACTTCGGGTCTCTGGCTACCAGATTTAATTAAAAAACATAACAGACTAGAAGAAACATTACTGTTCTTGAGGTTTCTGTCCACGCCCAAGTGTTTGAAATCAATGGATGTGAAGAGACAAATGGTGCCATGGCAAATGTTGTTTCCTTTGAAAGCCAAACCAAACCCCATCGAGTAGGAATGAGCAAAAAATAGGAAGCATTAAAACTTGCAAGTTTTTTGTGCACTTGAGAAAGTTACTTGGGTACACTAATAACCTTGTAAACCAGTCTTTTTGATACTAGGGTTGTGAAACCTTGTGTTATCATTTGACAGCAAGATGTAACCCACGGGTTACTAAGTCTGTGACTCTGGTAAAAAAAAATGGATCAAGACCCAGAGGAAAAGATCTGTCATTTAACATTCTTCTCAGAGAATATTCCCATAGACAGTAGTAGTATTTAATCTTTACAGAAAGTATAAATTGAACCTGTTTCCAAACTTTTTGGCCCACGCTTTTTGGACCCACTCAAATGTGACTAGCAAAACGATACTAAATAACATATGTATGGTGCTGGGGAAAGAAGCAAGATTTTAGAATCATAGTAACAGGCTACACAACACAAATAACCAGATATGGGGCTTGATCATTACATGTTGTTACTTCCTGCATCATTTGCTTACTTTTCTATCAGAAATACTAATATTAAATTTTTATTACAGATGATCTTCAATGCTGATGAGGCCCACAACATAGTTAAGGAGGTAGGTTTTAGCTAACAGCTGTATTTCAAAGAAAATTTTTACTTTACCTTGCACTATAGTGAAAGCAGTTCCTTTCATTGAGCATCCCAGATAAGTTCAGTCTTATGTGAAAGATGTATTTATACTTATATCAAATAAAGACATTTTAATTTGGAGATGCTCTAAGCTTCATCTCATTGCTGTCTTCAGCTACCTTAAGATGAGAGAAGAGGGTGCCAGAAACCACATTACAGTGGAAAGATGAGGGGTGGCAGTTGCGAGCTGCAATAAATTTCACTTGCGGTTTTTATGTAGATAGTAGTTAATGACTAGAGAGGACTCAGGGAGAGCTTGTGGAGTCTTCATCCTTAGTGTTTTTTTAAAACTTGACTGGATGAGGCCTTGAGCAACATGATCATGCTTGGAAGTCAGCCTTGGCTTAAGCAGGAATTTGTGCTGCATAAGCTTGTTATTCTAGCAGTGCTCTGAAAAACAATTTTTACACAAAAAGGGCAGGCTGAAAGTGGATATCCCAATAGTCTAAATTATATACCTAGTAAGTGGAAGGTGATTAACAAAGAGCCTGTGGCATACAGATGCTGTCAGGTTTTCCAGGGGAAGTACCAGTTTGAGAAAGAAATTTCTAGAAGGGCTCTGCAGGTTCTTTCCCAAGTGCCCTATCAGGAAGGGAAAGGTCTGTGCATTCGGAACTGCCCCAGTACACAACAGCAAGCTCTTGGATGATAGATAAATGACAATTCAACCCTTTATATAACTGTCCCTGCCTTGAAAGGCCAAATATGGTATGTCAGTGTCTCCAGACACTGGGAGTAAAGCCAAGCGTTTCTATCTCTGATTGAAAGCTTAACCAGAGCTAAGGGGCATGCAATTTTCAAGCAGTTCAGGCATTTATTGTGCTGCAAGATACAAGCCTTCATTTTCTCTTACTCTCCTATCTTCCTCATCTGTTAGCTGGGGTATGCATTTCACTATTGTTGCGCTAGCTCTGAAGATTTTAGTATATTGCTCTCAGGCTCCGAAAGGTTGGCCAGGCCAAGCGACGCTTGTGATTTGAGTAGCACCAGTTCCATTACAGTAGCTTCTGAAAGCCAAGTAGGCAGTCATTAGAACAGTGGGATGTGTTTATCTTCACTGGTTAATAATCTGTTCACTTAACCTGGGACTTAAAACATACGGCTAAGGTTGTTCCTAGAAGAAATGTTCAGTCAGAGTCTCATTTTTCTCCATGTAATAATGTGGTAAATATGTACTAAAAATAAGTTTCAGGAAGCCCCATTTTACTGCTTATTCAGCACCTGATGAGCTCAAGTGATTTAAAGTAATCCAATTGCCAGATAAAATTCCTCAGATTATGTGAGATATTTTAAACCTCTACATTTTGAAGTATGTTCACTGTAACTTTTTTTCTTTCACCCTCTATTTCAGTGCATAGAAAGTGTTTTAGGCAAGGCAGATTATAATCACAACAAAGTCAACCAATGGACTGCTGCCATAGTTGAACAGTCACTTACACATCTAGTAAGACTCGGAAAGACATACAAGTACATCGGTAAGTACAAGCAGGCATACTTTTGCCACATACAATCACAATAAATATTTGCTGAAAGGTTTGTTTGAGTGCAGTGCTGTATTTGGTAGAAAGTTTTAAACTGTAAACAAAGCAGAGCAGATACCTGAACTCCTACATGATATAAATTTCTAGTAATACCTGTGGTAAAACCATGGCAGTTTCACCTGGGCTAAGCATGCCAGCAACACTTAGCACAGAAGATGTCCTGACTGCTAAGC
The DNA here is from genome assembly GCA_024605025.1 of Megaceryle maxima. Lineage (NCBI taxonomy): Eukaryota > Metazoa > Chordata > Aves > Coraciiformes > Cerylidae > Megaceryle > Megaceryle maxima. The sequence continues at coordinate 4,930 of JANHGN010014309.1, forward strand.
AACCCCAAAACAGTGGTACCAACTTTTTGGTATCAGTTCAGGAAATAATTGCTTATCTTAATCCTACTGAAAATTTTATTTAAGCTTCCTATAAATACAGACTTTTGAAAGACTTTAGTCCTGTATGCTAAGTCATGTCCCATTATATTTAACTGCATATCTATGGAAGGGAAATTGAAATAAGTAGAAGTTTAATCCACTTCAGTCCTTTTGTGGGGCATTGATGTAATAGCAAGTGTTTGCAGTCTCTTCTGTTTTGAAAGCTTGTCACTGACTATTATGACTATTGCAGGTCAGTCTAGAAATGCTGCATGTTACTAGAGTGTGGTTTCGGAGAGGAGTCAACCAGTTTGGGAAACAGCCCTCATCAAATGTGACTTCTGCTGTACCTGTGAGGATAGCACCTGCAATCCTGTTCTGAGGTGCACATGACACAAGCCATATCTAAGTAGTTTAAAAGATCAAAACCATAATCCTATTAGCAAGCATTTTGTTAATGCTGTTGTCTTTATGCGAGTAAAAATAATCATGAAATGAATACCAAGTTCTTGAGGAAAATACTGGGGGCAAGGAAGTTGTCAAAAATGGTTTTCACTTAGCTGAATGCCATCTGCCAGCCATTTGAAAACATCATGCAGGCTTGAGTTCAGAAGTGCTGAATGATTCACCTCTTTTGCTTTAGTAATGGTTTCCTTGATTTGATGATTCTTATCTTGCAGTAACCTGTGCAGTAATGCAGAGGAGTGGAGCAGGTCTTCACACAGCAAGCTCGTGCTTCTGGGATACCACAACTGATGGTAAGCTTCCTCACTCAAAAGTACGTAGTAAAAGAAGTTTTGCTCTGTTGTAATAATTGGGTTGAACATTTTCAAGAGCGATTGTAGAAGCAGTGGCTTCCAGGAGTAGATTCTTGTTTATAGTCCTAACAGAAGTACTTCGTTAGTGGTCAGTGCCTGCATTGAGAGCCGTTGCTTTGCAGGTTATGCCTTCTTCCTGAGAAAAGTGTCAAAACTTCTAATCCTTGTCAGTAACCATAGATCGGTTGAAGAGGCAGTAAAGCATTGCTTGCAGTAAATACAAGTGGGTAGCCCTAAACATACCTGCCCGTCTCCCATAAGGGGATGGCGCTACTTTGGAGGAGAACAGAACCTGGTAAAAAGTAGAAATAGTTTGACTAACAATATGTGTTTCAGTGGCTTTACTATCAGCCAGGCTTTGGATGTGGTTTATTGCTTCTAAATTAGTTCTAAATGCACTTTTTTCCCAGGTTCCGAGGATTATGGGGAAACGAGATAAAAATAATCTTATGGCTGTCACAGACTCGGAAAGGTCTTTTTAGAGGAGGGCACCAAGATTTGATTTTAAAATAGAGATATCAGAAAGTCAACCAAGGCTAAAAGAAAAGAAAAAAAATCATAAAATGATGTTAACAAGTACAGTTTAATCTTCATGTTTCCTTGGCTTGCAAGGCATTAATACATTGATGCCACTGAAAAATTACAGAAAGTAAATACACTAGAATGTATTTGATCCGGTCATCTGTCTGATTTCTTGTTTCATTATCTTGCTCATTGTAGTATGAGATTTGCAAAGATTTCTTGCAAGTCCAGCTTTTAGAGAGAGACACCACAATTGTGTTCTCCTGGTAACCCTTTTAAGCATACAAAGGTCATGTTAGATAGTAATGTACATGTTAATGAAAATGTTTTGAAGAGTGTAGTCTATTTATAACCAGGATGACATGATGGTACTTACCTTAAATCACAACTGAATTATTCATACTAATTTGACATAATTCACACTTTGACAAAGTGAATGTAATTAAAGATACTGGCATTCTATTTTTATTTTATAATAATCTCTTCTAGGAACCTGCACAGTGAGATGGGAAAACCGAACAATGAACTGCATTGTCAATGTGTTTGCTGTTGCTATTATCCTGTAGCTGACTGGACGATAAATAGAAGCAACACCGAAGCCTTTAAAAAAACCAACATATAAAAATCACCCAAACTCATGGCTAAATATTTCAAAACATTATTTGTTTTTGTACGAGGAGTATACAGAAGCTCTCTACAGAGAGCATACAATCTAAGCCAGTTCTCATAGATTAATTTTATGAAAGCTAGCAAAAAATGTTTATATATGTATCTATCTAAGGAGAGAGTTTTAGTAATTTAAGTATTCAGGAATATGTTAATGAGAAGATGCCACAAAGATTAACACAGTTTATATCAAAGATAATATGAAGATACTTTATTCAAGAAGAACAAAAGACGGCAAATTAAAGGAAATGTCAAAGGGCAGGCAAAACTTGGGATTATGGTGCATTTGGGAACAAATTATGAACACAATGCAGAGTGGATATACTGTAAACAATACTGGTGCTTCATGTTTGATTCAACAAAGCTAACTGTCACATTGAATGCTGGTGCTTGTGAAATTGCATGAGCATCAATTTTCTGTCAAGCATGAATATTTACATTGAAATTAAATCCAGTTAAGTTTTTCCCGTGGGGGCAGAGGATGAATTCACTGGGACAAAGGTAAAATATATGTAGTCATAACAGAATTCTAACTTATCTTCAGAATTAAGAACATAATATTTCTTACTGATTCAGGGAACCATGCTGGGGATCAGACATCAGCCCTAATTCATAGTTTATAAATCTGAAAACATTCTGCAGGTACTTAAATTTGATTTTATTCCATGACTGCAGAATTTGTCACAAGCACTTTACTGATTTCTTATGCAGTAGCCAGGAGCTAGGGTGATATAACTGGACCCATATTACTCCAAGTGGGATTAAAGTGTTTGGAGAGAAGACATATGTATTTCTAGAGGTTCTTGTTAGCTTTGAAAGTATTTATCTTAAAGCAACATATCTGTTCTTTATAGGAATGTTTCCTACCTTTCCAAGTCTGGAATTGGATCTTAGTCTAAGAAATAATAGTTAACTTTTAAGCACTAAGAATTCCCCTCCTGTAAAGATTTATGCAAGTTCTTAACTTTGCTCATCTGATGAGTCCTAACTTGAAATGTTCCATGTGGAAGAAAAGTATTTGCACACGCACGAGTATTTGCTGGATTGGGGCCTACCTTTTTGTTGATTAATGCACAAATTATGGGATGTATCAATACCAAAAATGCCTAAATGATTGCTGCCACTAAGTGGCAGCTACATTAAATTTTCTCAGATGCTGCTTAAGGGTAGAATTTTTTTCTTTATTACTGCATATCTTTGGACGAGACTGGTAACTACTTAACAGCCACCTACCAGCTGTTTCAGATTTTAACAAATGAGTATTAAAGCACTATTATGCAGTTTTGTTTGTTTGTTTTGTTCAGATAACTGACTACTAGGGTATGTAGCAAGTGTCCTATACAAAGCAAAGCTAAAAAACATTTCATTGCTTCAATTCTGTATACATAGAGCTAGTGTGAGGCTATAGAAGGAACGCCTGTATGTGTAATTGACAATACTATTCAAAATCTCTTGCTTTGCAGACAAATAGAGCTCCACTTTTACCTAAGTGCTAGTAAAATTAGTACTGTAATACTGCATTTGCCTAACAGGCAAGTGTAGCGTGAAAATATATGTGTATGTTGTACTTACCATCAAATGTATAATAATTTAATATTACCGGGGTTAGGACAGGAATTTCTGAACTAGGTGCCAGCATCTAAGAGCTGAGTTGTGGAACTGATAAAAATGCAGTAGTTTGGAGTTTCACTGAGATTTGGGATTGTGGGAAGTGAAAAAATAAGCGGGGTAGCATCTGGAACAAGGTTTGGTATGATCGATGCAGTTTAAGAAGTGGGTGAGTAAAAACAGTAGTGGCTGTTATGCCCCTCTTTTGGGCATTTGGGTGCCATGTTCAGAAGAAATATTTCAAATATCCAATTGTAATATTTTTTTTTTTTTGCTTTACTTGAAAACAAGATGCACTGAGTAAGACTATTGGTTTTATGAGGCTCAGTGGGGGTTCTGCTGCAGAATAAAAACCTAGAAAATACTGCTTAGTTATAAGACTGCTTCGTTTTTCTTTCTACCAAAAAAAGAAAATAAAGTTTTGCCTTAGTTGTATTTTTGCCTCCTGTTTTTGATCAATCTAAATAGGAACTGAGATAAAATACTCCTTTTTCTTTACTTGTATACAAAATGAGAACTTGGGGAATTTACTGAAGTCATGCATGCAATTTAGAGAGAAGACCTCATCAAAGGCTAGTTCCCAGACTTAGCCTAATGTCTTACTCCTCTTGTTTGCTCAGAACTTTTCCTCTTGCTGCTTGTCATGATGATGCAAATTAAAGTTTTGTTACTCCAGAAGGATTATAAAACTCTGGGAAAAGTATTTTTATTCCACATCATATCCTCATTAGTTTAACTTTGTTCCAGTCTTTCTTTTCCCCTTCTATGTGGGTACAAACAGATACTTGCATTTACTATAAATGCTGAACACCATTAGTTGCTTTTCCAAATAGTTTGTTTTCAAGGATAAAAATAAGAATTTCAGACTATGAAACCCCAGAACAACATTATTCAATAGTACTTTCTATCAATACAATGTTTTCTTAGTGTAACAATCAGGGGGATGAGTTACTGTTAATGATGGGGGTCTTATTAATGAGACAGAAGAGTTTACATTAAGGTATAGCTGATATATATGGAGCTATATGTTCATACATGTTCCTGTTTCATGACAAAAGATGCCTGTTATTCTTCCCATGCAAATTTTGTTAATCTGAACAGAAAACTGTGAAAATAAGGGAGAAGATTCATTCCTTTTCATTGCCTGCCAGATGTCTGTCAGATGACCATCTTCCCATTACATTAGGTCATTGAAACAAGTACAAATCCTGGTATGTTCAATTTAGATTTATGCAATCTAAAGCACTTCACAGAAGCCACTAAAATCCCAGCTTGTAGCTAGCCTATTTAGAGTTAGACAGGAACATTAGAGCACTGATACTTTAAATACACCATAAAAGAGAACATTAATTACTGGTAGGTTATATACATCAGTACTGTAGCTGCCATACAGAGAAAATAGGGGTTTGTTCTAATACAGCAGATACTGTAATGAAGAATTCTTACCTGATTGTTGTGATGTGCTTTGCTGCCTCCCGCACAATCTGACCAGGTTGTTTTGTTCCTATTTAATTGGGAGAGGGTTTTGGTTTTTTTTTTGCAGTCACAGTGTGACACAAGCATGGAGCTAGACTGCACCCTCCTCATCAAAATATCCTGAGCCAAGAAGCATTACCTGTCTGTCTGCAGAACACTCCCAGCTTAAAGCCAGCACCAGTTTGTCTGTTGGGGAGTATCTGAGCTCAGGTGTGGTATTCTTTAAGTGTGGCAATAAACCCAGTTGCAAAGTGGCTCCAAAGCTGTGCAGTCACATTTGTATTGTGTTGCACATGAGCTGCTCCAGCCCATTGGGTCTGTGCCACATAAGGGGCCTGTGACATTGGTTTGATAGTGGAAGAGTTTCTCTTTTTACCCCACAGTGAAAGGAAGGCTGCAACCAAGCACCATGTGCCTACCAAGGGAGATTGTTCTACTCCAATGAGTCTAAATCGCTATCAAGTAACTAGAGGTTTTGGCTCTCATGTTCCATCAAGCATCTGTTTTCAAACACAGGAAACATATGTGACAGCAGGTTTGTTTATTATGTAAAAGTTTTCTGAAAAGGAACAGAGTAGTGCTAGAGTGGCAGCTACAAACACCTCTGTAACTTCCATCCCACCATCTGGCCTAAAGAAAAGGAGAATCAGGATTATTCTCTCATGCGAAGAAACTACTGGGGCCTGTGACAGATGTGGTCCATCCCACCTTAAGCAAACCAGAATCACAGAATCATCTAGGTTGGAAAAGACCCATGGGATCATCGTGTCCAACCATTCACCCTACTCTACAAGTTCACCCCTAGACCACATCTCCCAACACTAGATGTAAGCGATTCTTAAACACATCCAGGGATGGGAACTCAACCACCTCCCTGGGCAGCCTATTCCAATATCCCACCACTCTTTCCCTGAAGAATTTTTCTTAGTGTTCAGTCTAAACCTACCTTGTTTCAGCTTGAAGCCATTCCCTCTTGGTTCTAAAACCAGCAGCAGTTTACAGGCTCCAAAGGAGGTAAAATCTACTAACTCCTCTAGGAAACCCACAAAGGAGCAGAGAAAAACAAAGGTGGTAGAAGGAGTCTCATGGGTACGAGGAGCCTTGTGCGTACCCATCCCATTGTATGCAATTTGACTATGAGACAAGCACTTTATCCCAGGAATGTGATATGACAACCTAAATGAGCCGCCATTGAGCTCTCCCTGCTAGCCAGAGTGGCTGCATGGGAGTGATCTCTAGCAATAATCTTTTATCAATGACAGATTGATGGATGAGCTCAATTTGAATTCTCTGTGTATGGCAACTGGACAGCTCAGGCAACTCTCCCCTTGAGGAGAACACCTCTCAGTGTTAAAAGATATCAGTCATCTAGCTTAAATAAGTAATTTTTAAATAGAATGAATCACTTCAGAGTTGCAATGTTGTGTGATTTAGTATACTGTTTGCTTAGTTTTACTTAGCATGAGTATCTAGATTTGCTGAAGCCTTAGGCTGCAAGCTGTAAATTTCCACTGAGACTTAACTGAAAATGCACCTACTTAGTCAAAATAGGCCTCCAGAAGCTGTGTAAATCAGAAGATAAGGAAGCTTCAAGGCTGCAGCCATCAACAGCAGGTGCAACTAGACAAGATAGCAGCCTGGCCAGAGGCAGTGAAGTAATTCAACAAGAAGATGTCAGACCTGAATCATTTTTTTAGACCCAGTGAGGAACAAGAAAACCCCAGACCCAAATACTACTATTGGACTGAAATGTCACGAGGGGCAGGTGAATAGTCTGTATTTGCCCAAGTATTTCTTTGTTTGGGTCCTTCCTTACTTTCTGGAGACCCCAGCCACAAACTGACCCAGCTGCTGTCCCACTCTTAATAAATTATTTATTTTATAAAATCTGATGCCTGAGAGTTTGCTTCAGGAAACCTAGGATTCAAACTTCAGTGTGTCCTGGTTTGAGTGACACAGTGCAAACTACCACTAGGCAGAAGGTAAGTGAACTGGGAATAAGCATGCTGAAACCTTGAAATCCTAGATCAATTATATAAAGGGTTGAGTTAACTCATAGAATACTTTGGCCATAAACACATAATCCTTTAGCCCTAAACACATATAATCCTGTAGATATAGACCGTTGACCAAGTCTGGGACTAGAAGTGTATCCAGCTGCACCTAGACTCCTCACTGACAAGGAGCTTAGAAAGCGAGGGGGTCCATTCTGAACTCATGACTCAATGGGAGGGTCTCCCTTAACTTTTCACATCTCTGATCTCTGTGCAAATCATTCCAAATAGATTCTAACTTGATTTTCCCTTGTATACTTCTTCCATGTAACAAGTAACATAGTGAACCTTGCCATCAAACTCTGTTAAATCACAGATTATGAAATCTTTAACTGCTCTAAAACAACTGCAACATGGCCACACAGGGTTCAGAATCAAAGCCATTAAAATCCCCCATCCACAGGAGAAGTTGGCAAGATGGACTAGGTGGCTTGGCCTCAAGAAACTCAAACTTCTTTCTAGTCAGCAGGTTCTCCTCCTCATAGATCAATATTGGATACGATTAGAATAATTTCTGAATGGCACCTCTTAAATCAGAAAATCATGATATCTGCAAACACCTTAGGGAGAAATTAAACATTCTCTGCTATCTGTTCTTGTAAAGTTGACTGAAGTTTTTGAGGCAGCCTTCATTCAGTGCTTGCTCATGACCACCTGGGTAAAATTGGAGGTTGAGGGAAAGGGAGATGAATGAAATGAAATCCTTGTTTGACAAAAAGAAGTGTGATCTTCCAATATGTAACTTATTACAGAAATTATATATATTTATAAACACATTCATCCTTTTTAATTATCCATTTCCCTAACAATTTTGAGTTATACATATATAATTTTGTTCATGTAGAATTTCACCTCTTGTTCCTTATTTCCACTTCAACAATTCCTAGATACCAAAACAAAGGCTCCAACAGTGTTCACACAAATATACTGGCCAGAGTTAATTCAACGTAGCACTTAGATATTAGCCAGCAAAAGTGAGAGGGCGAGGTAACAGCAAGGCTATGACTGCCTTTATTGGTAGTAGCAGCACTCCACTTGAGGCAGTCATGACTTTATCTAATCTCAGGCACTTTGGGGTCTTGTTTTCTGTGTGGTCTTCTGCAGTAGCTGTTGAAACTGGTCTGACCAAATCACAGAAGAATCTACTGCAGGGTTTTGAGTGATATCATTTGTTAGTTGAAAATATCAGTAAGATCAATGAAATTGAAATATCAATAAGATCAATTGAAAATATCAAAAAGATCAGTGTAATATCTGTAGAGTGTTCACATCTGAGTTGAACATTTTAGGAAATTAATCTTAGATAAATTGTACCCACAGTTGTAGCTAGATGGTCTGCTAATGTTATGAACAAATTATAGTAGCCTATTTTCATGGCATTCATTATAGGACCCCTGAACAGTAATTTAAATGACTGTAGGGAACAACTTCGCAAAAGCTAGCTGAGAAGGGAAAGAAACTGAGCAATTTTAATTTCAGGTTTAGATCTGGATCAACTGAGGCTTAGGGATCAGTGCATAAACCATACAAGTTCATCTCTTTGCACCGTTGCTTTTAACATCTTAAGCAAAGTTATGCAAGTTACCTCGGGCGGGGGGTGGGGGGGCAGTGCTTGCAAAATTTTTGCTTCATTTGAGTAGCAGCTGGTAAATACACGTTTTCCACTGGGATTCATTAATTGCGCCGCGTGAGGAAAAAACAAAACTCTCTGAGCACACAGCGCTGAGGGCGCTGGGG
>JANHGN010014309.1:22673-45822 GCA_024605025.1 Megaceryle maxima
TTTTAATATTTTTTTATTATTATTTTTTGTTTTTTGGTGGTTTTTTTTTTCCCTTTTTTTCTTTGTTTCTGGTTTTAAAATTTTTATTTCCTTTTTTTTTTTTTTTTTTTTAAGAACCTGCTACCTGTGGTGGACATACAGAAGTACTGTGCTCTGTATGGGTGTCTTGTACACATCATAAAATTTATTCATAGCTATTCCAGCTTCTACTCACATGATCGTTGTTTTCTCAAACCTGTTTCACCATCAAAGAGGAACAGTTGAACAATAGGGCCAAAAGCACTGCATGCATTTAAGAATGCTTCAGAAAATACCCATTAAATCACTTAGCAACAAGTTTTTTTCAGCCTTGAAAATCATAAATGGCAGTCTTGAAAACACCAAACCTCTACTTGTTTGGATCCCTGCACCATGAATATAAGGATGTGAAACTGAGAGTGTTTGAAGCAGCCAAGCAATGGCTCACACGCTGGGTGCAGAACTTGATTCAACTCCATCCTTCAGCTGCAGTGGGGGTGGCACTCAGAAATCCAGCTGGTCCCTTTCCAGTTCTCTGCTTTCCTAAAAAGGAACAGCTGCTTTTCAGCTGCCTGCTCATCTCTTGGACAAGACATTTAGGCTTGTATTCAGAAGCTTGAAAGATGCTGGTGTGCAAAGGAGATTTCCTAATAGCAGGTATTATATTACAATACTTTATTGTTTAATAGCATTAAGCTTTATCAGTGTGAATTGGCTCCCAAATGCATATGGCTGCCTTGACCCTTCAGTGGTCAGTATGAATAATAGGAGGATAAAGGCAGTTCATGGAGGATAAATTTCCTCACAGAAACAAAGAAAATAGTTTTCTACTAAATTGTAGCACAAAGAGGGCGGTGCAAACTTCCCTAAGGTAAAACTCAACTCTCTACCCCAGCGCCAAAATAATTCCCAAGAAGCAAAGGGATTTGCATTAATGTAGCTGAGATTACAAGCAGGGCTGTCCTTCCCAGACTCTAAACAAAAAAAGGCATCCAGTCTTTATACTCTGTATTAAGTGACTCTCATATGCTTGAGAGTTAAAAATTTTCCTTGTTAAAAATGAAGTGTACTCCTCGTGGGTCAGCTTCTGAGTTGCTGATGCTTTGCTTGTTGAGTGTGTCAGCTAGGCCTTCAGGTCCACAGAGGAAAACACCTATTCTGGAGCTGTTAAGAAAATGAAAATATGGTCAGGAACTAGGTATTGAGCAGTTGGATGTTTGTCATTTAAATCAATCTTATGTTCTGTACATGCAAGATGTTTTTTTTTTCAATTACAGGAACTAAAGTAGAAGTGGATATCTATCCCTTAAAACTTATAAAGCCTTAAAACTTTCAAGGCACTTACTGCTGCTTCTAAAACAAATGGAGGTTGATAGCTCAGCTCAGCAGAAGCCAGTGAAGACAGGTTTATTGACCTCAGTGGAATCAAGGAAATAGAGCTTTAAAGAGCTTACAGCATAAACTCTCGAAAGGAGCTGCTTTGGTTTTTTTTCCTACTAATTTTGGGTGCTCAGCTAAAGTTCATCCATGTTCAGGTTTGGGATTTTTTGAGGTAGAAAGTATTTTTGGAGGTATGTAGATGTCACCTGATATTCCAATCTACTTCAGCCAGAATGATAGGGTATGTTTTTTTCTAAAACTTCTGTTAGTAATTAGCCATTCCATGAAGTACCTCACTTTTGATAAGGGATGATTTTTTTTAAAATTATGGGTTAAAAAATTTTGGTCAAGACTATTGATCATGTTCATGGCTGAACCAAGAGCAGAAAATACCTAGAGACTATTAGAAAAACTAGTCCTCAAACTTTATCAGCCAAAGTAACAAGATTGTGCTATTATTGCATTTAGGTAGAGAAAGTCCATAGACACTATCAATTTGTACAGGTTTACCCAGGGTGCTGTCCTGCTATAGTTTTGAACTCATTTTCCCAGTTAGGTCTTCCATACAATGTTTTCTGTTTAAGGCCTGTAATGACGTCTTTCTCTTCTTCATGATGTACTACAAAGTGAGTGGCCTGTGGGAAATGAAACACAAAGGACAGTGTAAAGATGGAGTTAGATATGGCAGCATCATGTCCCATTGAAAAAAAGAAAATGAAATCAATACATACTGAATTATTTCCAGACCAAGAATATGGACCATATACCATAAGGTGTTTAGCAAGGAAAGCTAACACTGGTAAAATCCTGATTATCAGTTTCTATTTCCTCCTTTTCCCCAACTCAGGTGATCTCAAGATTTAAAGCTATGAAGCATTGAACAGAGCACTTAATTACATTTCTTTTTCAATGAACTTGTTTAGTCTAAGAACTGTAAAATAAAGTTTTAAATTAAAAGAAAATATCCCCTGCAGGTACAATAACCCAACTCCCTTGACCAGCAAAGCTAAGCTAAGCCAGGAAGAGAAGATGTGGTTAAGAGCATAAGTTCAGACCTTGAGGAGTTATGCAGCACTTTTACATGAGAAATAAGTTACAGGTGACTTTCTCCTTAAGCAAAGTTGTGTGACTTTTCTTCTTTCCTTCCTTTTTTTCTCCTGAATGATGACTTCCTACCTTGCTCCTACCCCTCCTTGTCTGTCTAGCTGAGCTACAGCACTTTAGGCACATGACAAATTTTGCAACAGTGAGATATAGGTAAAATTAAACATCACTAAAAGTAACAGAGTGAGCACCTTTCCTGACTCAGTCACACATTCTCAAGTGGTTCATGGAAGAGCTGTGCCTTTGAATCCCCCCTGAGAACTATACTCATGGGACCAGGTAGAGAACTCATGAGAGTCCTGAAAGAGATATGCTGCCATCGTTCAGTCTTTGTGCACTAGCTTCTCCAGTGCCAAATGCTGTTGACTGTGCCCTAAGCAGTATCATCTGCACTTGAGATACTTGCATGGCCAGCTGAGGTTGCTGCTGTGAGGAAAGACTGCCAGAGTAAACCAGAAAGAAAGCCAGAGTGCACATTAGCAGCTCATCCCATGCAAATTATGATGGATAATACCTGTCTGCATCTAACACCTCTGAGAGACAGATGGAAGCCCAGGATAAAGGCCATCTGAACATTTCTCAAAACATAACAGACTTGCTAACATCCCCCTCAGTATGTACGTAAGCAGGATTTTCCACCATGTTGTTACCTGAGATTCATCCCAGCCTGTAAGGTAGATGTTATAGCTGAGAAATTCTGCATTATTCCTCTCCTGCATTTGAGCCTCCAGAGACTGCAAGAGGTCAGCAAACCATTCAAAGGCATGAGTGTCTCTGCAAAGCCAGTAAAAATAAATCTGGAAGAGACAAGGGTGAACTGTCAGGAGACATAGATGCTTATGGTTTCTGGTTTTAGGTCTGTTAATAAGGATTGTAAAGTTCTTGTAAAAATTGCCCTGACCACTTCAGTAGATGGGTATGCTGGTATTGAAGCTATTCAGGAGTTTTGACACGGGGAGGGTTGTGGAACAAAATGAGTGACTGCAAGAATGAGGAAACATCTTTCTATTTCTCTTCCACCAGCAGGTTATGTTTCTAGTTCATGATGTTTCCCCATATACATCCTTGTAAAACAGTTTATTAGGATATAAATTAATGATCTAGAGATAAATTATTTCTCCCTGTCTGCTGGCAGGGAAGGTTAAGCAAGTAACAAAACCAGTTCTGTTCTGTGAATTCTTCCCCAGACCTCTGCACAGGGAGTTTCCAAGGGCAGGAGGGGAAAGGAGGATGGTAGCAGTGCTCTTCCAGTGACATAATGTTGCTCTCTCTGTGTGCCTATGAGGAATGCCATATTTGTAGGGGCTGTATTAGTGCCCTGGACTTTGTGTTTCTCATGCAGATTGAAAAATATCTCCACAGCTACTGTCAGGAATTGTGGGATTTTACTTGTAGGCTGTTTCTCTTTTCATTATATTTTTGATTTTGACCCTTCTGCTTCCTTGCCTGCTAGTCTTGTGAGGTAACTGGACTCTTCTCGTAGGGCTCATGCGTGTCTGAAGCCAGATCACCTATGTCGGGCCTGTTTGCATTTGGGCTGTCGGCCCTTGAACAATTACATGGGTTCTGGGAAAGAGGACATGTACCTTCTTGAGTTTTAGGTTGGTTGCATCATGGCAATATTTGTACCACACAGACTTGAGTACAGATGCAAAGGGAGTGACCCCTATTCCAGCTCCCACAAGCATAACAGTTTCATAACTGAAGACATCCTCACTCGCTGTTCCAAAGGGGCCATCCACAGCTATCCTGAAATTGAAAATGTATTTAATAAATTGATAGTGAATATTTATTAACACCATTTAAAATAACATTAGAAAGGTCTTTGTCTGGTACAATGCACATTTGGGCTGAATACTGGTCATCAAAATAAGAGGTGGGGTTCATAGGAGGAAACTGTAAAGAGCCATCTAAGGCCCATATCTGTGTTGGAAGTAGTTAAGGATTATATCACAGGTGCCACCAAACTGGCTGAGCAAAATCTAATCTGTCATAGCTGTTGGTTGACTTTACCATGGAGACTCTTTGTACATACTTGGGCAACTTCCATGCCTCCTGGAATTCTTGCTTATCACATCCGCAGGCATTGAACAAGCCCTCTGTCCAGTCTCCTACAATACGGACGTGAATGCTGAAGTAATCCTCTTCTGGAGCAGAGGTTAACGTAAATGGATGCCATTCCAGTTTAGATACTGCTGGACATTTGACAAAAATGTATTGCCCAACCTCCATCTTGAAGCCCTTCTTCATCATCTGGAGCTCAATTGTCTTGAAGGGATGAATGACAACCTACAGTGAGAGGAACAAAGGAAAAAATGAATAAAAAAAAAAAAGAGGCACTCTCTCTCTTCACTGTTCCCTGGTTGTATCTACATTTTCCATCACTAACATAATTTTCTGAGATGAGAGCAAGAAAAGCAGGTGAATCTTTGTTCCAGGGAGAACTGGGGCTGAGGAACAGCACCTGACAGTCAGATGAAAGACTGCAGAAGATGCTGAATTTTTGGTTGAAGTATTTTTTCACACTATGCTTGCAGTCACTCCAAAAGGGACAGGTCAGTCTGGCACATCTTGTAACATGTCACCAGATCTATGTATGCACTTTGTTAATTCGAGATGCACCTTACATAGTGGCACAGAGCACAGTGCTAATAGATCTGACTGTAGGGGCAAACACACAGGGATAGGGTACAAATAGGGAATTTGATAGATAGTACTACTGGAAACATGTTTTCCTGTTCTAGTTGGGTGGGAACTATAATACAGGCATTTGCATTCTGCCTATCTTTAGCCAAGAATAAATAGAAGCAGTATTTCAGAAGCAAAGCTAGTATTTCTGTCATGATTTTTTAATCCTGCAGTTATCAGCCAAGGTTATTTTCATTTTTTCAGAAGAGATTTGTGAGACAGAGAATCAAGTCTCTCTGTAGTGCTTGTGATTGTGGAAGAAATTTTCTGCCAGCAGGGAACTATGCAGATATCATAGACATGGTGTAAAAAATGTCTCAGGGATATTTTGGTAAAATTATCTAAAAGCACACTAGTATATAGAATCCTTCCAACATGTTAGCTTCGTGTGAGGGCACAGTACAGACATCTAATGTCATCCCCCAAACTCCGTTATGATTTGAACAGGGTATGTCCACAAGATGCAGCACTGTGCCATGTGAGGAAATTACACTGGGAAAGCCAGGATAATTTTTATATGGTTGAGCTTAGTGCCATAGTAATTTACCTGTTGGTATCTCTGCAACACACCATGGGGAATGGAAGCTCAGCATTATCTTTGGCTGCACAAAATAACCACCCCCTAACTTTCCTTTTCAGGAGTCATTTATTCTACTGGAAAATCAGAATTCCTAAATATCTGTGTAGTTTTGAAAAGGAAGATTTGGTATCTTATATTACTCTTAAGGTTGTGGAATTTCTACATTGTGGAATTTTTCACTCAATACAAAGAAAATTAATTTCTCTTTCCTAAGATTCATTCTTGATTCTTGTGCCTTAGCTAATGTTCTCTTGCTCTCTCTTAGAGGCAGGCTACATTTAGATGTTAAGAGGTTAGCGTCACGATAGCAGCCAGAACATTCCTTTCACTAATAACATTGCCTGTTGTGCAGGAGCCGCTGGCTTTGCTGCAGCATTTGGAAAATTGGTGATGTTTTGCCCAGTGTTAAGCATAGCATCAGCACATACCTTTGTGATAACAACCTTCTGCTGTGACCTCCAAAACCTCACCAACCTCTCACACAGGTACAAACCCATGGGACCTACTACCCACTTCCATGTCTGTAAGAGATTAAAATGAGAAGTTAGATGATGAAGATGGCAACTTAGAGTAAATCAAGTCCTGGAAATGCTATAAGCAGACTTGAAATTCAAGTAATCTAGGTTCTTCATCAGCTGGAGTAGGGAACCCTTAAGAGGTATGACACCTTCAAAATTATTTCTTGTCAGAGAGGGAATTTCTTTCCCTGTTGAGAGTTGCAGCTGGATTTTTAGTTGCTACTAAAAAGTAGTTTTAGCTATGAGTGATTTTGTCTCTGTATAAAAAAAATAAGGTAACTAAGTGAAATGTGGAGTAAAGATCTGAATCTGTTACTGGCTCAGGTCTGTATAACTGCAGGAGAAGATTTGGTTTCTGTTAACAGATCAGTCTGAAATGTGAACAAACAATGAGCCTTGTTAATCAATAAAAGCTGAAGTTTCAATGTCACATTTCCAGAAGCATTGATTTTCCATTTATGATCACTAGTCCAGTAATAAAATGAAACTACTTATTATGTGGATTATAGCATTTTCGGGAAATCCCCACAAGCCATAAAATACATTTTTGGTAAACAGTTCTCAGATAAGATTTACTCTTTTTCTTTGCCTGTTAATTGTGCTCATTTTTGTGGCACACTGGAAGTGACTCATCTGTCTGTCTGTAATCCATTTCTGCTTGTAATCTAATGTCAAAATCTATTGCTTTATGTCAAGAAAGCTACCACTGAAGAGCTCTGAGGGTTACATAGCTGTTTTTCTACAAGTACATACCTTATTTAAAAAAAGAATAAACTGTAAACATTTTACATTGTATTTACACTTGACAACTATTCTTACCATAGGAGGATTTCCTGAAAACTGGGGGATTGGACAAGCCCCCTTCTTCCCCCATTGAGTGAAGTTCCTATAGCAAATCTCTGGATTATGTTCAGCCAAACTCTCAGCTGTCTGCCCCCGTACAATACGCCTGGAAAAAAAATAAAAGCCATTAAGACAATGAAATGAAAAAGAAGTAATCTGTCCCTTACTGGTTTTGTATTTATGTAATACTCAATTTATGTGCAGTTGTGGACTTCTGAAATGCTACAGCTTTGATATAGCTTTACTGCTCTAATCAACCCACAAAATTGCTATTAAAGTGATAAAACTGGGGAGGAAAGTTTGTGGGGGAAAATACTGTCTACAAGATTAGGTGCAGAAGTAAGAATTATGTCCATTACCATTTCCAGGATGTGGTCACAATAGGAAAACTTCATTCTTTTCAGAATGCTCCTACTTTTTTCTTCAAAAAAATCCAGAACCTGGAATGGGCAAAGGAATCGATTTCCTAGTAACCAGCACAGAAATGATTTCTGTTGTTTATCTTAGAAATTTGAAGAGCTCGTGCCAACATATGTTCTTCCTTTGACCTGTTCTCTCCCTCTGAATCTCTGGAGTAGCCATTCAGTTGGTGTGAATGAACACAGTTGCTTCTGATGCAAAACAGCTATGCCAGCTATACCAGCTTGTATCAGCTGATGATCTGGCCTCTATAATCATGATCGGTTAGAGTTTTGTTGTTATTGTTGTTTGTTTTATTATAGAGAAGCCTGACTACTCCAGTTTAGCTGTATTTCCAGTAGCAGAGATAGTGCTGAAAGACAGCTTTGGTTTTGAGGAGGAAAAACATGTCTTGATCTTGTACACGATTTCCTGCTTCTGCCTGGAGTTCTCCTCACCTCAGTGGTGTGTAAAAGTCCCCAAAATTATGGTAATTAATAGGATCAGTGTCACAGCAGAGAAATTGAGATTAAGACCTGTGACTTCCCTAGAAACAGAATCAGACTGTTCAATATTATGCCAATATAATTCAGCTGATGTCTTCTTCCATGACTTCTCTTTCTTCTTTTCTAGCTCAGTTTCCCTTAACTAGGCTATGTTTCTGATGTTTGAAAAAAACATGGTATCTAAGTCATATATATGCCCAGTTTCAAGTGACAGATTTATCAGAGGATTATTAGAAAGCTGGTGCACAATCTTGAAAGTTAAAAGATTGCACTGCTCATAAATATTAATAATGAACCTCTTCCTCATAACAGGTTTGATTAACATCCTGTCTGAAAAATAAAGGGAAGGAATGACACTGTCCCGGGAGCATCACGAGTTGTAGGAACATCACCAGTTGCAGTTTACTTCCCCACTAGTGACAATGGGTTCAGCTCAGCCACCCTCTGGGATGAGTTACAGGAACAGGAGGAGCCCATTTCCTGCCACTCCTCACCCCACTGCCTGAGGAAAAGTGGGCCTGAGAGTTTTTGCCTTGCACTGTGCTTCACCCAAGGTTTGACAATGCCAGTACCCTGTACAAGAGAAAGAAAAGACTTATTTTCCCTTATTACTCAGTGTAGATGCTCTTCCAGTACTGTAATTAAGTTTTCAGTAGTATAGCTTTATAATTACTTCTTTTGGCTAAAAGTTTTAATTTAGTTTCCAAGGCAGGGTAATGTGAACCTCTGTACTTTCTCCTCTTTACATCTACTGTGACAAGAAGTTAGGTGTATTTGTCTGTGCCACCTTGCTCATGCACAAAAACCACAAGTCCTACAAAATTACTGTAACTGCTTGTAATGGACAAGAATCTATCCCTTCAATTCTATTCATTAGCTTTCTTTCATTTTTATATATGTATGTTTGTATATACGTATGTATGACATGCAGCTTTCTGTCTCCTAAGATAAACTGACATCTATGCCTCTCTCTAACAAGTTACTTTGAGACTGTCAGATCATACTTATTCCATAACATCCATCTTTGCACACCTAATATGCCTTCCTTGAGTGTAACAAGCCCATCCAACACTTTTAGTCCATTAATATTTTTTCTAAACTCAAAATGGCATTCTTGTCTTTAAGGTCAAATAAGGGAGGTAACTGAGTTCACAGACAAAAAGCATCCTTCCCTCCATAGATAATAATATTCCTGTGTTTATCTCCCTCCAAGGGATAGATGAACTTCTCCAGCAACCACAATCTTTTCATTACAGTGCAATTAATATGGTGGAAGTATGTTGAATACCCAAGTAAACAAAAAGTCAAGTTTTATGAAATATATGTTCATCACTGACCTCCAGAAAGAGCAACACTTGCTTGCTGATAGCATTGTGTAGTAATTACTGGCAAGTTTGGACATTTTGTAAGTAACTGTACAATATTTGCTACGGGAAACACAAACCATTTATTCTTTTCCTTCAACAGGTCTTGGTCAAACCTTCTTGTTTTGGAAGTTGGAATGGACAAATACACTGGTGGTGATTCTCATCTGCTTTCTATTTTTGTTCTTCCTGTTGTAGTCTCATTTCTGCCTTTTTTTTCTGGCATTACTGGACTGAGAGGAAGTATTTTTGAATAGTCATTTTTGCTGGCCATTTTTAAAACACACTTTCTAGTGCACCTAGAAATTCATTTGAAATGGACAATATAGTATAAATACAAACTATGAAACGTGGCTTGGATACTTTAGCCTTTTTTTTTTCTCTTTATGCGTCGGCTCTGTGGTTTTATAAAATGGAACTAAAGTTCATTTTTCTAAGTGCTAAAATTGTGTTTGTGTAGTGGTAAAATTGTTTCATTAGGATTTTCATCTATTTCAGAAGAAGGTATGGAATGAGCCAACAGTTAAAAAGGATCTTTGGCATTTGAAAGTTACAAAAACTTGCAGTTGCCTATATTTGAGCTACAAAAGGTAAAAGTCTATTCTGAAATGTTGTTGATACTGGAAATTCATCCAAGTCTGGAAGATAAATCTGTGTTATTATAGTTTTCATTTATCCAACCAAATCCTGGGCTTTATATAATCTGTATGCTGAGGTCTCCTTACATGTGTGTGATGCAATACCTTTTAGGAGAAAAAAATAAGTTAACAATTAGAAACAAGAACCATGGAAATGAGCTTTCCAATTAAAATACCAGAAGTTGAGTATCATTGAGCTTAAGTCTGCCAGAGTCTCATAAAGCCTCATGCACTTGAATAGTTTGTTGCATGTATCAGTGAGAGCCTCTTGCTCCCAGAGCCTGTATTGGCCCATCATTACCATCAAAAATAACTGATGCTTTAGTAACTTAAGCCCCTACACTTATATGTGTAGCGGTCTTTACATGAAGATACAGTAGCTATCATGTATTGTGTTATAAGTGCAAATACTTACCCAGCACCATGGATGACAAGACCAATAAAGAAGATGACAAAGAGATGGTGAGTGTACCAAAATACTTCAAAATATGACCTTCGGATGGTTTTGGTGGATGACGTGATGATTAGTATGAGGGCCAGCGTGATGATAACACCAGTGAGACCAGCCAAGTATGTGAAAGCCACATATAGGCCTCCCACAGGATTCTGTGAAATAATTTTACAAGTTGGTCTGAGGAAGGGGTAGCATTAAAAGAGAGCCAGCTGAACCATAAGCCTGTCTCCCTCACCAAATCCTTTAAGTTGTTGTAAGTATTTAAGTCACCCTCTGTGAATTTGTATACCAACAATGCCAAAATCCTACTCCTTTTTTTTTTTTCCCTGCAAATTTACCTTTACTAAAGTAAGTGGAAGTAGAGAGAAAGGGTTTTCCACCAATTCACACATGGATCATTGTTTCTTACTCTGCCACTGCTCAGCAATACAGGCCCAGGGGAGCTAAACACATACGCACAGCTCTGATGTTAAGAGCTAGAGTCCTACATCCATATTTAAGGAACTAAATGAAAACTCTCCTTTTCAGTGGCGTCATGTACCTGTGGGTCTTGTCACTCATACAGAGATGGGATGCTCAGTGCTTCTGAGGAGTGGGGAGGTTCCTTTTTTTTTTTTTTTTTAATCAGAGCTTAAGCAGCCCAAGTTCAAAACTTTTCCCTGTATTTCAGTATACCTTTCTGTGTGCCATGTCAAGCTTAGACAGAAGACTGCTTTACAGGGTATTTGTTTTCAAGTAATGTTTTAAAACTACTTTGAAACCTCAGGTGAAAAAGTTAAAAGAACTACCAAAATTCAGCAGCAATACTACTGACAAATACAGAATTATTTATATGAGGTTTTGCCACAAGGTGGCCTAAACCCGTATTGTGTGCACCAGAAATAGGCTCTCTGCTCAAATAGTCTTATATGATCATCTAAACAAATGTAATTATGACTTTTCACAGACTGATGTCACTTACCCCAATAGTTTTTCTGAAAAAGTTAATGTAGCTTTCATTTGGATTATCACCAAGTCTAGAAAGCACAGCTGCCAGAGTTCCTTCCTCTTCAACACGGGCTTGCACACTCCATTCTACGTTGAACAAGTGTGCAATGGTGTGAATTGCTAGGAGTGACAGGAAAGAAATAATCAGGGTTAAGTATGAGGTAAGTATTCAGTGGTATTCATTAACGTTTGAAGTAAAGGGAAGTTTCCAACAGATCTTTGTCCAGCAAAGGTTTTCAACAGTTCAAGTAGTAGCACCCTAATACACGGGATACTGAAGCACAGCTGAAGGACGGCTTAAATTATTTGTCAGGATCAGCCAAGAATTCTGTAGAAGAGCCAATAAGTCAATCTGGATCTCCGGTGTCACATTTGCTAGTGCTGCTTTCCTCTGCTCTATTGCTGATAATCACTAAATAATGTTCTTGTTGTGATGGATGTGTCCCATAAACCTTGGACAGCTGAGGTGCTTCATACTGTTTCCACTGCAATAATGTGTAGTGGCAACAGTATGAAGCATCACCACATACTTATTCACCTTCAAAACAGGTATGATTTGGTACAGATGTCACATCTCTGAACAACACATCTCTGCTTCAGTGCTCCTCTGTGGCCTTATACTAACTGTATCATCCTGCTACTTCTCTGCAAAGTGGTGATGAGATTTCAGCCACGGCTCAGGAAGGGAACTTGTTCAGCTCAAGTAATCTACTGATACAAAGACTGTTCTAGGATGTATGATTTGTAAGGTACTTGCATTGAGAAGTGACAAATTTAATGGGAAAAACAAATAAACAAACCATAAAACTTTAGATTAGGAAATGAGAGAGAAAAAACGAAAACATTTACATGTCCTGTCTGAGCTTCTAATATCCTTTTCTTTCATAATTTCTGTTATTTGTTTCAGACCTGCCAGCTAAGAAATAAGTCTAAACAAGAATCAAAGTCAGGGTATCTGTTTCTCAGGACATTGCTAAACACCTTTTATTAACCAGTATCATGAATCGTGCTAATGGTTCAGGAGAAAGGTATCCTTTCTTATTTATCTTTTGCTTTCTGCCAGTTGCAGAATAATATTTGGAAAATGATTTAAGCCTTGGCACACACTGACTCCTTTAGGTTAATTAAATCAGGTCTCTGCCTGTACCATTAAGAACTTGAATCCCACCTGGATACTGTATAAAATGCATGAGAAAGCAATAAATGAAGAAACATCTGGGCACCAACCAGTATGAAGGGCGATCATCCATGCCACCATTTTGTGAAAGGTGAGATTCCTGTCCAGCTGTCGTCGGACACGGGTAGAACAGCACTTTGGGTTTGAAGAAAAAAAAGTATTTGAAGACTATTTGTGATGTCTATGCATACATATTTAAATGCAGGGAAGGAAACAGAGGCTCTGAGCACAACATTTCATGGCATTGCTGGTGAAGATTTAGAATTCCTAAATATAGACAAAAATAATTCCCACATACTTCAGAATATGCTAATAACATGTTATGTTTTAACATATCCCATTGAAACAAGGTATATGATAATGAGAAAAAAAAGGCTTAACATCCACTATGGCAGAAGTATATATTTTACCTGTGTTAAATTTAAATTGCACACTATAAACATGAGGGATCACACTCAGCCATGGCAGGGTGACTGTTTTGGTAGAATTACCACCTAGCATCAGGATTCTACAGTGGCTGACACTGTAGAAATGGATTGTAAAGTTTGGGTATAACTGTCTCAGGGAGCTTCCACCCAAAACGTGCTAGTCAGTTATGATCAGTAATATGAAGTGATTTCTTCTCCAAAAAGCTGTGTGTATTTGCCTGGCATTTACTTACAACTTGCTGCTGGAGTTAGCCCAAAAGAAACAGAAAAGAAAAAAACTCAGCTGATAGAGACTGAGGAACTTGATTGTTAAGGGTGATATTTTCATTAAGAATAATGATAGGTTGCTAAGAGGCCCCCTCTGAATTGAGCTGTGGTCAGTGGGAATTTTCCCGTAACCTCAAGTTCCTGTAAAGCTATCAGCATTTGCTGTCTCTGCACAGTAGAAAGTATAATTATCCTGTATTGTATTTTGCTTTTGCTTTTGCTGACTGGCAAAGGGAAGAAAACACTATGAAAACTAACAGAAACATTTCCACACAAGAACCATGTAGATGTTTCCTACAACAAACTGGGAAGGACTAAATTATTCTCCCAAGTGTTCACCAGACATGAACTTTGTAGGTGGCAGGGCAAGGTAACATATCCTCCCAGCTGATAGGGTGGAGCTGATCATCCCAGCTATCCAGGAGTCAAACAGAAGAAGGGATGATGAAAAACAGAACTGTCTAATTTATTTCTTTACTTAGTAGAGATATAGCAGCAGTGGGCTTAGTCTTCCATACCAGTCCATTTATAAATATCTCATGAGTATTAACTGTACAGATAAATAGATGAGCAGGAAACAGTTCTCTCCTTCGGTTATTCTCCAGCTCTGACACGTTAATTAAAGGACAACTTCTAACACACTGGGGCAATTGCAATGACTTTAGTAGACTGTAACAACATCCAGGAGAAATTTGGCTTTCTCTGTACCGGGTATCTTGAGACATAATTAAAAAGACTGTAGAATAAACTGTAGCATAGTGGGGAAGTGCCAGCTCTGCTTGGCTGCCTTGATCTTTCTGGTTAAGAAGCAGAAGGCCAAGCAATGGCAAAACGCTGTTCTGGGTTCAGGAGTGACACTCATTAACAACAGTGATGAATGCAGAAAGAGTGGACATGCAAAGACAATACAGCTGTTCTTTCAATTAATTACAAATAACTTTGTAGTGTGTGATTTCTGGGTGGCAGGATGTAAAGGGCAAGAGTTTCCAGCACATTCATATTGAACAGTGGGTTTGAACAATTCTCCCATCTCCTTAACCCCAATGGCGTTGCTGTTAGAAAGGCCACTGCCCTTTCAGTAAGTTATGTGACATCTTAAAATCCTGATTTTTCTTAAGGGATCCTCACAGGTGTTACGTACAGAACAGAGCTATTTAGAGACAGCAGCAGAACAAGCATAAGCAACTGTGCCCCTGCACTGAGGTGACCACAGTCCTAATACTAGCACTGGCACACTGGGCTGTGCAGGTTTTGCTTAAGATAAAAAATTACCTTCTTCCTGAGGTACGGCTTTATCACAAAAAGCAACTGGAGTTGAACAAACTCTAACTGTCTAACAGTCCTATTTTATGCCTCTCCCTCACCTCTTTGCTCATCCTCAGGGCCCTTCATTTCCTTACACAGCCTGGCACTTTCAGCAAGACAGTGAGCTGCAGGCAGGAAGCAGAAATGGAGCTGTAGCTCACTCACTGCACAATTCTCACTAGAAAATTGGGTGTATCCTGAGTGAGACACTGTCACAGGGTCCAAGGCAGAAGGACTTAATCTGTAGTTGGACTACTAAAATAAGAGGGACAGCTTTATTGGGAGCCTGGTTGGAAAAGTCAAGCTATAGATGATAGGAGATGAGCAATTCAGGACAAGTGGCACAAAGTCTCAGCTGGAATACTGTTCTCTGATTCCTTGGAATAATTTTTTAGCCTTGCAGTACCATCTCCAAGAGTGTCTTCAGCTCTTCCATTGCTTTGACCTCAGAAGACCTCTGCCCACCCTGCTTTCAGCTCAACCCCTGTGGAATCTATTTCAGACCCCACGAAGACCTTGCGTGATCAAGAGATCATCAATATTTTCCAGTTCCATTCTTCCAATAGTAACATTAATTCTAAATTTATGTTCATTATTGACTTCTGCATCCTGAGGATGCTCAGATGGCAGATACTAGTTGATCTTTCTCAGGGCCAGGGAAGAACATCCTTAACCCTACAATTTTACTTACTATTATTTTTCTTTTTCCATACATGAAGGGCATGGGTGTCTGCTTTTGTAGCATCCCAGGATGAAGGGGTATGACAGAAGACTGAAAGCCTAGTCTGGGTCATTCCAGCTTTAAAAGGACAGGGCACAGGCCTTACTCCTAAATGTAATTTAGGAGCTTGATGTGGCAGACACACCCCATTTATTCAGCCACACTGATTCTCAGGATATATGTACTAAGTCAGATGGTACAGCCCGAGTTGTCTCTCATTACTTTCTTATTACTTTGTATCTCACTCTTTTCCTCTATGAAGGACTCTTGAAACACTGCATCTATTTTATTGCTTCCCCTTTTGCTCTGCTTTTTCATCTCCCATGGGCTGTCTCGTTTGGGTTAAAGAATTTGCACCAGATTTTCATATGAAAACCAACTTCTGTGAACTGTTTTTGTAGACCACATATATAGTAAAGAGGTTAGACAGAAAGGAGGAATCGTTATATATTTGGAAGGACAGTTCATGAGTCTGAGGAGAATATTTTTTCACTGCATCATGGCATGCATCATCTTCATTGTTTCTGCTGTAAAAGTCAGAGATCTAGATTTCTTCAGTGTGATACAGTCAGTACTATCATAGGAAGCCTCTTCAGCTGTCACTTAGAGTCAGTTGTCCTTTCTTAGTGGTGGTTCATTGGTGCTGTATATAAAATTTGCATTTGGGAGCTGGAAAAGGACAAAAGGCCTGTCAGCTATTTCATCCAGAGATGGAAATTCATCTCAAAGAAGAAAGAATGTAATTTGTGAACCAGCTGAAAAAAAGTCCCTTTCTGAAAGTCTGTGAAAGACTACAGTAAGAACTGAACATGTGAGGACTGAACATGTGGATTAGTACCTCCCACTATAAATGGGTATTGCATGGGTGACAAACAAGGCAAATGTGTGTAAGCACCACCTACAGCTGCTGCCAGCCAGGAGAGGGACTTTGCACCCAGAGCAGCATGGTGCCCAGAAGGCAAGAAAAAAAGGAAGACTTGAAGGAGGCTGGTTCAAGTCTAAATCTCTCAACAGACCTCTATATAGGCCATTGGCACACAGACCTCAGTCTTGCTCATACCAAAACTCCAGGCTTATCTACTTCTTAAAAAAGGGTATCCCCAGAGTACTGTATATTTGGGGAACTTGGATGAAGTTGCTTGGTATATTTGCAAGGCTGCTTAGGTTATTATCTTTCATAAATTTTGAAATTCTTTCTTCATCTTACCGCACTTGATCCTCTGAGGAAGGAGAGCAAGTTTCGACATACTGGCAGCAGAATCAGCATGCAATTGAAATTCAAACAGGCTGCAGGAGCCCTTGCCAGAGCCAAAGCACGCTGTAATTGGAGAGATGCTGTTATTAAATGCATTACCTAAGATATTACCCACGACATAGATAGGCACAGATTTTATTTACATATTATGTCATAACTTTTCATGAGTGTGAGATCTAGAGCTAAATAACAATGTTCACAATTCAGAGTAGTTATGCTCTGGCCAAGTCAGAGACACATATGCAGGCAGAACATATTCCTTCAGATAAACATCTTCTATTTCCAGTTTTGAAATAATACAGTTGTACAAAGAGTTCACTGTTGTGTCTGACAATGAATGGCCAAGCACAGATGCAAGTCTAAGCCATTAGTACAGTTTTCTGTCCCAAAGCTGTGAAGGAAGTCTCACTGCTGTGATTTCAGTTGGCTGGGGAGTTACAGTAGACAGAAGGACAGCTTATGAGGAAAGTAGTTTTATGTTCTCTGTTGTCAGTAAAGGGAGTCTAGGGAAATTTGTTGCCTTATCTTTTAGGAATATGTACCCTTAACGTTGTTTTTCACATCCTGAATGATTTCAGATTTTTGAACAAAGACTATTTGAAAGGAGGGAATAATGACCATATTAATCCAAACACAGTGAAGGGAGGGAAAAAATGAAGTTTGCTGTCCTTGCATTGACTGGGACCCTTTCAGGTTTCAGATCACAGTTACTTACTTGGGGTTACACTGAGCTCTAGTTATCCAAACACAGGTCTCTGTGACTTCATGGTGGTGCACCATGACTGCAAAGAACTGAATTTGATACAGAGATGTGAAGCCATATGCAGAATATGGATATGCAGAATAGGACTTCATGCTTGGTTGAATTAAATCATGGCTTTGCAAACCTTTTACAAAGTTTTGTGTTCTGTAATTTGAAACTTAGACTGATTTTAATGTCTGTGGTCAGGCCTTTAAAATATGTGAACAGATTCTTTTTCTCTGCCAATTGATCATGACCTATGGTAGATTTGGAAGCAAGTTTATAGTAGAACACAGTGCTGAATTAACCAGTTGGATTATATTGAATAGCCCAGGGTCCAGGATCACTTCACTACTTGACTACTATTCACATGATTGATGAAGATGTGAATGATGATTGCTTTTCAGAGCTAATAGCTTTGTTAGCTATTCATGCTATGAAAAATAATTGTGAGAGGAAATGATTGCACAATAGTTCAGTGGCAATATTTTATTCATCTTTTGCTTAACAAATTGGCCATAATTCATGTTCACTTTAGCTACCAGGAGCATAATAGTTACCTGAAAACATCTTTAGAATAGGATCTCTTTATTTTGCATATTAGTTTTCTATTCAGAAGCATTGGACATTTGTTTACATTCAGTTATCTATTTGCACATGACTTTTAACTCCTAGATGAACCTGCTACTACAGCCATTTGATACTGTTTCAGTCAAACAAAACTAAGGAAAAACTCTATATGCTCTGTCTATTCCAAGATAACACATATTGTACTTACGCCGAGGAGAACTCTGGTGTAGAAGAACTTCGGTGGGACATCATATGCAAGATAGTACCACCAAAAGAGGAAGACGTTTAACCCCAGCCACACGAGCTGAAAGAGAAATGGAACAGGAAGCCTTACAGTTTGTTGTTAGAGATCATAAATCTGAATGTATACAGTTCAGATAATGGTCAAGTAGCTCATGGTGCTTCTGTTTGCACAGAGAGGTGTAATGCAGGGTATGAAGGGTTCAGCAGGGGTGACAGATTTTTTTCTGGTGGAAATAGGCTCTGATGTGTGCACTCAGGAATACAGGAGTGGCAATAAACCAAAATACAGCAATGGATAGCTGAAACTTTTGCATATCTCAAGAGATTTAGACATGATTATAAAAGGACCATCATATTTGTTTATCAAAGTCTGTGAGTCTAGTTGAATCTCCAGACATCATTGGCCTCTTCCAAATGGCAGTTCCTCAGACATACTAACCTATGTAAAAGGAAGATTTAGGAGGTGTGAGAAAGGACAAAGAAGCTTGAGATCTAAATATAGATGGCCCAAATTACACCTAAAACCTAATTCAGTAGGAGGCTCTGAAGGTCTGAAATCAGTCACTTTGGTAATGTTTAGTCTTGGACCCAAGACTGGATTTCTTCACAGTTGTACTGCAGTATTCTCTCACACTTGGACGTTCTATGGGGCAGGTTTCTTCAGGGAAAGAGAAATTATTAGCCCTCATCAAAGGTATCCAAGGCAGCTACAAACACATCTGGCCTAAGGGATCATAGTGAACCTGGGCATTTGCCCTCCTGGAGCACCAGCTGTGACTGATTTCACATTCAATAGTGAAACCAATCTGTATCTGTGCACCCTCAGTCCAGGTAAATTTACTAGGTGGTGAGTAAAAATGGGAGAGAAAGTCTGAGAACTGAGAAAATACAGTCTCTGGTTATATGTTAAAGAAACTGACATTACAGTCCTTCCTCCTTCCTAAGCTATATGTTTTGCTAGTTCTTTGTCACAACTTACACTGTAAAAAACTTGGCATTAGTTTAGGTCTTGAAAAATGTCTTAACCCCCTGGCATAAGTAAAGGGAAATACAGGGATTTCCATGAGGGTATGGCACTATATGGGAAATCCCCAAATCCTCATTAAAAAAACCCAAGCTCATCTCAGGATTAAATGCTTAGGGTCATATTTAAAGTGCGAGTGTGTGAATACCATGTATAGTAGTAACCTGACAGCATGCCCAGAAGAGCAACATGTTTAGCATGATGCTTGAGGGGCTCTCGCAGTTGCTGGTGCTGACCCATAAGGAACATGGAGCCTTTGAAAAACACTGTGACACCCTCTGGCAACTTGGGTTGTTGAGTTGCAGAGTTAGCAGACAGCCATGCTTTTTAGCTAGGGACAGTGGAGGCAGCAGAGGATGGGGTTAAGGCTGACGTGTTTCTGTTTTGTTGAGGTACATCAGTAGAAATTGTTGCTGTCCTGTTCCTGTGAAGCACTGGACAGCCCTGTACATAGTGTGCAGTCAAGCTGTAGAGGACAATGAAGAACACTTTGGCATGGCTTCCAGTGAACTGTCCTTTTAGCTGGGTGACTTTCTTAGTTTCCTTCCCTGTTAGCTGACCTTGTTAGTTTTGAGGCTTTAAAACCAAATTTCTTATTTAAGTACAATAAAGGCCTCTGACAAAATTATTTTATTATTTCAGTACTGGGTGGGTGGGGAGCCAGAATTCACCTCTTGGCAGTTTCAACTCCCTCAAGTCACTGAAGGTGACAGCAGACACATTGACTGCTTTACAAAGCACTGAAGTGCCAGGGTTATATTGCAAAACTGGAGTTTTACATCTACAGTGTAATATATAAGCACTGATTGTTAATAGCAGCAGAAATGTCTTTTTGAATAAAGATTCACATTTCAGTGCACAAAAATATTTTAAGTTCTGTATTGTCCTTTTCTTCCACTCAGTATTTATATCTCCTAACCACACTTGGCAACAATACCTGAACTGGCATTACCTTTTGGTGTAGTATATATTTTATAAATATATATAAAATTGTATGCCCATAGGTCTTGTTATCACACTGTGAAGTGAAAGAAAGAAAACACTGAAATATTAACTTCTGTCTAAGTTTTCTCCAAGGAGGACTGACCTGCTTTGCTCGTTAGCACTTTTAAATGCATCTGGGATTTTCAGTACTTTTAAATCTTACTCAAAGTTAATATAACCTACTTTCACAGCCACTCTATGCAAGTTATATACAAAACTCAGTTCAAGTACTAGTTATCTTTATGAAGGATTCACAAATCTCTGCTCTAAATTATGGAATCTGCCCCTGGTATTGTTTTTATACCATGAAGATACTGTGCTTTCTGTTACACCCACTTTCGTTTATAAAAGTGCAAGAACGTGTGGTTGTTCCGATTGCTTTTTCTGTTGAAGGACACATAGTTAGGCAAGATGTAATATTACTTGTTTTCCTTAAGTCACTGTTGCATACAAAAACTCCAGGTAGTTAAATATTTCTAAGAAAGCAAATGGAAGTTAACATACAAACATTTCTCAGTTGCCAATGAAGCCTCAGCAATCAAGATATCAGACAGAGCTCCTTAAAAAGTATTCTCTTGAAGCATTTCACTGCACTTCATTTCAGCATAATCAGATGCATCATTCACCAGCACAGCAAGAACTGCTTAGTATAATTTTCTGTCTGACTCTTTACTAAACACAAATCATAATAAAAATTGTACTTACAACAACGAAGATGGACAGTCCTTCATTCTCCACCCAGTTACCCATGATTGCCTGAGATGAGCATGCACAATGGCCCTCTCCTTTCTGGAACAGCGTCTATGTCTCCTCTCATAAGGAAGTGAGAGCAGAAGCTTGCAGCAACCTGTTTCCTTTCTCATTCATTTAGGAAATAAGTTAACCATTGAATCATATCCATAGTTCTTTTTCAAACATGTTTCTACCATCTTTACATATAACTTTTCATGACTCAAGCATCTATAAACTGCTGAAGTAGACTTTTTTTTTTTCTTTGTGATACAGAGGATAAAATAAATAACATAACTGGTCACGTTTTCTGCTAAAAAAAAATGCATTGCCACTTTATACAACTTTCAGTGCTGAAGTGCAATACAGCATGCACAGAAGAGTTAGTTATCTCTTCACAACCTTGTCTATTTTTTTATCACCTCAGGTCTGAGTTGCCATTCCTGATGATCCTCTTTGATATATAATCACTAGAACTTACTTCTCTTCCAGTAATTCAATGTCGCCAGAAGCTTTCAAGTATAATCTAACACTCCTCTTGTCTGGTACATGTAAGCCTGGATACTTCCTCTCTGCTCAGGCCAAAACTGAGAACATATGTCACTTAGACAGGCTATTTTTCATAATCTGAACTCTCACAGATTCTCCATTCCCGGGAACTATGTCACTATATAAGGGAAAAAAAAATAAATTGTGATTAGAGAGAAAAATATGGAAAATTTCCCAAATGTATTTTAGAGGTTACAAGCCAGAGGATATTTATCCCAAGTACATTTGTTAAAAAAACCAACCAAACAAACAACCCCCCCAAAAAAAACAACGTAAAATAAAATTAAGGATTTCAGAAATTAAAGTTTCTGAATGTTTTTCCTCTGTGGTATCACAGTTCCCAAACCTGCTACAAAGAGTGCAAAACAGCAGTTTAAAGGAAGCTTTGGGATTAAGAGGGATCATCCCTCTGCAAGATCCAGGCCCTAGTGAGGACAAAGGCATGCAGAGCTGCCTTCCACTGACTCATTCTCCTGTATATTCCACCCACTATGCCACAGAAATATGGATCTCCTCCTAAAGTGACTGACACACACCTGCCTCCTTTCCAAAGAGGTGATATGTATGTATGTATGGTGCTCTTTAAAAAAGTTCATTTCAGGCTTTAAAAAGTAGCAGAAGGGCAGTTTGAGTGGTGGTGTCTCTCTGCCAGATCTGCAACACCCTGTTGGACCCTGCAGAATGTCATGGTTGTGAAAGCCTGAGCAAGCCCAGTGTAGCTTTGCACTGTGCTAACAGCTTTTCAGCACAGTGACATTTTCACCAGCCTGATGCTGCAGATACTGGAGTAAACAGCAAGCTTGTTATCACATTTGAATGACTGAAGTTTGCTCTCCGGCGTAAATGCTGATGTGATCTGCTCTGCTCTGCAACTGAGAGCAAGATGGTGAACTGCTCATGAGGGCAAGACCTGGAAAGATGGGGTAAAACCTCCCATACATCAGAAAAGTGACTCAGCACAGCCTACCTTGCTCTGGAGTCACTTAGAAACACACTTTCTTAGGGCCTGATTCTGGCAGTGATGAGACATTTGGTCATAATGTAAAAATGAGTATGAGGGGAGCTGGGGCAAATACCTGTGTTCTGGCTAGCAGCTCATTCCCTGCCTCTGCTTTCAACACGCCACTGCCTTCATTAAATTTCTCCTGGAATATGGCCTCCATAAGGTGGCATAACTGGGACCTGAACAAAGACCCATTACAGAAAAAGAAAACCCTTATACATTTCTACACTTTTCTAAAACAAATAGACCAACACAGCTATCTGAATGACACAGGTGAGTTCTGCATTCTTCTTGCTATGTATAGAAGTAACTGCTCAAAGAGCAGTTCTTCACCTCCTTACATGGGCAGGACTGGCAGTTTTAATCGGCTTCTTCCACAGAAGCCTCCCAAGCCTAAGTAACTGAAAACCAAACTGAAGCCTTCAAAACATGTTAAATGGGGTTTGCAGCAACCTCATTTGGCAGGCTCTGTGATGGCCCTGGCTCTCACGTATTATCAGTTGTTTCAATGGCCATCCAAATGGATGTCAACAGCAGGCTGGTCCCTCTTTCTTTTTTCCTGGAGATAGCCTCTGGGACCTAAACATCAAGAGTGGCTGGGGAAGGGAAGGGAAGGGAAGGGAAGGGAAGGGAAGGGAAGGGAAGGGAAGGGAAGGGAAGGGAAGGGAAGGGA
>JANHGN010014309.1:56143-66368 GCA_024605025.1 Megaceryle maxima
TCTTTCTCTCTTTCTCTCTTTCTCTCTTTCTCTCTTTCTCTCTCTCTTTCTTTCACTGATTCTGAGCCAGGCTGCAAATCTCACCAAATCAGCTTGCAAATAATCAATCTTTTTTAAAAAAGGTTCACTTTAGTTGTCATGCATTTTTCAAGACTAACAAAACCCTGTCTTTTATTAGAATAGTTAGAAACTTAGTTAAAATCAGTTGTTCTGCAAACAGTGCAACAATATAGAAAGTATAATGTCCTACAGAGTCCATATTGCATCCTTTAAAGTGACGTGACTCCTCTTATCTCCCATGACTTTATGATGTCCTTCTCCTCTTTCCCTCTGTATCTCTTCATCCCCACAACTTCCAGTCCTCTTTCATGCTAAGGGCAAGAGGTAGCAGATATGTGGATCACTGAGTGATGTACAGGTTTTGAACACCTAAAGCCTGCAGAGTTCTTGGCTTGCTAAGTGGTCAGTGAGAATGTCAGGTTGAAACCTTTCTTTTCAGTAGGATCATTTTATCAATTTCCATCTTTTCCTCCTGCAAGCTGATAGTCTTCACAAAGCTTGTATAAGCTTGTTTTACTTCCTCAGGTATCTGCCCTCAGAAAAAAAATAGTTTTAATAAATTCAATGAGTTTGGTATGTTCTGGGGAGAACAGGACTGACACAGAAAAAGTGTGGTCACATCAGCTTTTGTTTAAGAAACCATGTTGAAAATGGAAGTTATCCACATTGTGCCCAACTCTGAAATTTTTCACTGAAGTTATAATCTACATTTGATTAAAAAAATAAAATAAAAAAAATGCTGGTTACTAGTTTACAAATCATTCCTTGAGACTAAAAATAATGTATTCAGGAAAGGATATCTATGTTTTAGGGAGTGCAGCTCTTGCTGGAAGATGTCCATCACCACCAGGTCTTCTAAAATCCTTTCTCACTACTCCTCATTTAAGTGATGTGCACATGTTACAACTTGTTACAATATATCTATTTATACCTGTATTTATAAAACACACACACACACACATATATAAATCTACAAACACATCAATGTGTTACAAATGTTTTATGCATTCATGTACCTCCAGTATGGACTTTGCTAGCTATTCCCAAGGTCAGAGACAACCACATGGTTGTTCCAGATGACCATGAAATAAGTATGCAGAAAAAAAGTTCAAACGTCCTTTATAAAGAAATGATTTTTTTCCTGATTCCCAATGGAAGCCAACTAAATAGTCTCATCCTGGCAATAAATAACCTGTACCGATCTTGTTCTGTATAACACTGGTCTCTTAAACTGTGTGCCTCCTACAAAATTTTCTGCCGAGATTCCAACCAGTGAAACAGCATTGGAAGCACCACTGGTTGAGGTAATGAACTTCCAAGTCAGTCACAGATTATTCCTCTGTCAGGTCTGCTTGGAAACATTTCTTCTGGTGCATGGTAACAGATGACAATGTTGCTATACAATCTTTACCTTGGATTTCTCAAAGCACCAAACTAAGAACTGATACCAACACAAATTAAGAGTGTTTCAATGTTTTAATTTGTGGTGTTTTACAAATATAAAAGAGAACCTATGTATCAGACCTAGCATACTTTTATACATGTGAATAATCCTTACTGAGCAATTGTTTGTGTGACTCAGGACTACTCAAGCGAGTAGAGTTTTTAACAGGAGCCCTATACCCTTCCACAGATCACATATGCCTCCAACATTCATAAAGGAGAGTAAAACAACAATAAACTTGGAGCAACAGATTACTAATTCATGCACATACATCCCACATATATTACTGTCTCAGTGCAGTCACTGGGTGTACTGACAACAGTCTCTAGACTGTCATACTGAGAAAAATGGCCTCTCCTAGCATTACAGCACACTTTAGAAAAATAAGCATGTCCTTTAAAACACTGGTCTTAACAGAATATCTTTGTCTATGTGATGCCCTCTCATACCTTCTTTTTACTGTCAATGGCAGCATGACTAGATGAAAACATACATAGAGCAGCAATATTGTTAGTTAATCTGCACTCTCAGCTCTTGTCACATGAGGCACCACAAAACAACAGCCCTCATGATGATGCAGTGTTTAAACTGTATTTGGTTAGTCTGCATAACTAAGGCAAAACCATATGACAGTAATGCATACAAATATTTATTTTTATTTTTTTTTCCCTCTCATAACAGTGATTTAAATATTCAGTTCCATATGCATGCACTTCAGATCAGTATAAAAATAGTAATATGGCACACTCTTAAAAATATGCATATACAGTAGTCTTCATCATTGGTATGTCAAGTTAAATGGTACTTACTATGTATACATCCTGGACTTCTGGCTGTGTAACCCCCCTACTGTTCACTTCACTGCTGCTCATTTCACCGGCTGAGGTTTATGCTTCTGCTGTTTCCAGATGGCAAAATCACAGCTGCACCATCACTTACAGTGTCCAAAGTCTGTTTTAAGGATTTGAGAGCTCTCTCTTTATATAGGAAGTACTTCTACATATGAGGTTACTTCCACACACTGCCCTCATCAAAGACCAACATTTCAGACTTAGGTACATCTGTAGACAAGCAACAACCGTAATTCCCTGATTATCAATGAGTATCCAACTATGAAGTCAGATACATAGTTTTAGCTAAGAACAGCTGAAGATCTGGCCCCATGTGCAGGGCTCTGCAGGTCTGGAAGCAAGGGTTACATTCTCACTTGCTCCTTTAACTCACTACTGAAAAAAACAATCTGAAATACTCTCCTACATCTAGAAAAGTACAGAAATACTATACTGTACTTCTACATAGAGAAGTATAGCAAAATGCTGTAGTGTCTTCAAGGAGTCACTTCACTATTCTGTGATCCTCGGAGAGAGAAATCAGAGCTGAAGTGTTTGGTGTCTTCCCCGGATATGTAAGGTACATTCCCATGGCAAGCTTGCATCAAAAATTCCCATTATTACTCACCAATAATTTAATGAGATCTACATACACAAACCACACACAGACTATATCAAGCAAAATAAAAAAAAAAAACCAACATAACTCCATTATAAAACTGAAGTACAAAGACATTCACTTACAGTGCAGTAAAGAAAAAAAATAAAGCCATCTTAGCTCTTTGCAGCACTACATGTGACACATTTCATTATAAATTACCTCACACATGAATTTAAGACACTTCTAACACAATGATGCTGATGTCATCCCTACAGAAGAACTTTAATCCTCCATGGCAACAGGATGGAGACTAATCTTAGGATACTAGGAGATGCTTTGGGTCATGAATTAGTGATTCCACTAGCAGTCATAATGTGTAATACTCAAAGAAATGCAAGGTGCTAAGCAAACAAAGTGCAAAAAAAGCCTTCACTTATTTTTTGAAAATACAGTTGGTTTTGTGTATTGCCGTTAAATTCTTGGGTGTTCACCTGCTAAAGCTTTCTCAGTAACTTAGAAAATACAGCAACATTTTTATTTGTGGTGCACAGAAAAAAAAGTCAATGACTTCCACTTCCTCTTTCAGATTTCAAGTCTGTGATACTTCTGAGTTACAGAAGCCAGAGCATTTTGAACTACTGATAAGAAATTAACCATACCACAGCACACCCTCAAAAAGAAGGACTCAGTGTCTTCTATCCCCACATAAGATGTCACTGAGTTGCCTGCTTGGTGTACTACTGATCCCCTGACAATCAGGGTCATGCTCATCTCTAAAGCCATCTAGAAGGGAGACAGATAGTCAAAACAATTTGTCAAGGCATGTTTAACACTGAGTATTAGGTCTTCAGAGAATGATTTGTATCACTTGCCTTCGAGGACATTTTAAGATGGGTTGAATTACACCCTGGGGATATGCTCTGGAGAGCACCTACATCACTAGTTCACACTATCTACCCAAACTCTAGATTATATAAAGTGAACACCATCCTAATACCAGAACATCACAAAGAAGCTATTAGATAAATGATCATGTCAGAGAAAATTAGCTATTCCAGAACATCACAATTAATGTGTTAAATTTAATTCCCTTACTAACAAGCAGCAAATATGAAGGGTAAAACAGTGCAAAGCCAATAACCCCTCTGTCCATTCTCAGTAAGTCACATTTCAGTATTAGTTCTGGCTAATTGGCTGTTTCTTGGCAACTTGGAATACAGTGCATTGTAGAAGGCCAATCCTTATACCACAGAGAGAGAGAAGAATTATCTTATTACACTGATTAGAGTGTAAAAAAGTCTGCAATTTTATCAAAGCAGACCACAGCTACAATCAATATATAGTCAAGATCTATGCTCTGTTTCCATGCTAGGGTGGCATGCCATAATGACATCCTATCTGAAATAAAATACATTTCTTTCCATCCTCAGATTTCCTGAGTCAGATGAGCATCAGGACAGTTTTTGAAGGATGTCTCCTATAAAGACTTCAAAATAAGCACATGATAATAAATCTCTGTGCAAAAAAACCCTCTGAAACTGAAGCCTCCAAACAATGATTGTTCTCCGTACACAAACCCACACAGATACACATACTCATATGTTAAGTTTTCCATGAAAGTAGGCTTGTCAGTCATCATGCAGTGCTCCACCTGCAAGAAAGAAATCCCATCCACATGATACAACGTCCAAGATATGCAACGTTCCTGGCAGGTGATCTGCCACCTTCCAAAGTCACCTCCTTGCTTCCAGTTGTACTAGGCATTGGAAGAAACACTTTGATGAGGATTCCCCTTTTGAGATTCTAATGTCTTGCTACTGCTCCATGCTTCATCAGTATTTTCAGGAGATTTCACCTCTGCCTTGTCTGCCAGTATGGTGGCTTTGTGAGGCTTGCAAATAAAGCAGAGGAATTTGAAACAGGACAGCAAACCTTCGGAAATGCTGGATGAGAAAAGCTTTTTGCATGGGTGGCAGAACTGATAGAACACCAACATGAAGAGGACAGCCATGCAGTAACTTATCAGGAGCTGCAAGACCAACAATGGAGCACAGACATAAAGGTAGATGTCAGTTTTATAGATGTACCACATGAGCAGGAGGAATGCATTCTCGATGAATCGCAGCATGTAATATACAGTCAGTCGGTACCAGTTTTGGGATTTGTTAATTAAGTCAGGATCATTGAGTTTCACCTGCACTGCTGACCAGCAGAACATGTTAATGCCAGCATACAGGAAGGTGAGAAGGCACAAGACGATGGTAGTGCCAACCCTGCTCAATGCCTTCTCTATATTCTCAGGAAATGGGGACTTGCTTTGCCAGAAGAGAATCCATGGGTAGAAGAAAAACCCAAAGAAATTCACTAGCACAACAGGGAGAGTCCAGATTTGAAGGACTGAACTGAAAAGGACCAACACTGTAACTCGGGTAGCAATCTCAAAGCTTCTCCACATGAATATGCAGAGGTAGGCAGCTGGTTTCACGTTGACATCATAATCATCATACTTGATCTTAATAGCCAGGATGTTGCAGCGTAAAGCCCCATATACAATTGATAGGAGAGAAAGGACCATAAAAATACCTACAAAGAGAAAAGACAAATTTGGACCTTCAGCTTAGCAGAAGTTAAAGGCATTGCATCAGAGTAGTGCAGATGTAGTTTTTTCCACAGCACCCCTGGGGATTCCCAGCAAGGTGTAAAGCCAAAAAAAAGTAACTATTTGTATACATTTCTGTGTTCTTACTCTAACCCTACCCCCTTTTTTGGCCCCCCTTTGTTACTTTTCCAAGTAACTAGTAGCTAGAAAGAAAAAAAAATAGGCATTTAACAGTCAAAAGTGTCTCTCTCCTTCACCTGCTGAGTGCTGTTGGTACATAAACTATCCTTGGTAATTATACATCTCAATCATAAAAGCATGCGTCTTGCTCTCAAACTCTCACAGTACTCCACAAAGCAAAGGAGTGCTACTCCTTCTCTGTACAGATGAAAAACTGCAAAACAAGAGAAGCTGGAATTTTGGAGTAACTTGGGCATACAGTTACCTCAGTGCTCGTGAAGTTCTATGTCAAAGGAAATTGCCTAAGCTCACAGGAAAGCTCTGCGATGGAGCTCAGAAATGAAAGCCAAAGCAATTTAAACCCAGAACCATGTGCACTGTTTCTTCCTGTGTAGACAGAGATTTGCTTACCCATCTACACTGTGTTTTCCTATGTATCTATTTTCTTTATACACCTGTCTCATGCATTTAAAAAAACCAGTCCTTTAAAAAATGTCTTTAAATTCAGGTAACTTTCAGTATCTCCC
The DNA here is from genome assembly GCA_024605025.1 of Megaceryle maxima. NCBI lineage: Eukaryota > Metazoa > Chordata > Aves > Coraciiformes > Cerylidae > Megaceryle > Megaceryle maxima. Next base: position 62,385 of record JANHGN010014309.1, read on the forward strand.
ATGTACCCAGAATCCCTCAAGTGAAGGTTTCACAGCCGTTAAATTCTGCAGAAAGCAAAGGCAGAGGGCAGAAAGTGAAGGCAGAAGCCAGGTGTTAACCTGGCACCCCCTCCAGATGCAATAGGGGAAAAGCTTTCTGGCACTACAGGAGGGAGTCTTGCCTTGTCAAATTAAGAGGCATAAATGTACAAGAATCCTGCATGCATAGAAAAAATATTCAGTGAGAAGTACCTTGATGTTCAGAAGTGCTAACTGCCCATGGTTTTGTTAGCATTTGCATACTTTCTTAATTTTTACCAACATGATGAATAGCTGATTTAGGGAATTAATTTAGGCACCCTCAATCACTACTTTTACATTCAATCTTAGCATTTCGTCCATGCAAATGACTTAAGCACAGCAAAAATTGCTCAGTTGTTTCTTCTAGTGTTTTGATGAAACTAACCAAGCTAACTGGTCATGCTACAGGGCATTATATTGCAGTGGATAAAACAAAATAATCAGAGTTGGGATGTTGATTATGTCAATTACATTTGCAATGTTTAGAAAGCTGAAGTTTTTCTGCATCCTTCAGATAATTTATGTGTCAGAATCTTACAAATTAACTAGATTCTCTGCCTTGCTATAGCTATATAGCCATCATTGTTATTTTTTTCTAATTAAAAATATAAGAATTAAGAATATTTTAAGATATCTAACAACTTTCTAACAGAATTTTCTCTATCATTTTAGCTAATCTCTCCCCCAATCCTCAAACACTTCTGAATTATTTTGGAAATTAATTAATTAATCCTTTAGTTCTAATTTTCCAATAGTGCTCAGTAAGCTGAAAAACATTTGCCATTTTATACAGTAATTATTTACTTGCTGGTTTGGTGGTGGATATTTTATGTGAAAAAGGTTATTTATTCACTCGTTTAACACTTAATTTTTTAATAGGTGTTTTTAATCCTCTTTCTTACAGTGCTGTACTTGATCTGAGAATTTTAAAATGTCATGTCTTAGAAAAATATTGGCTGAAAGCAGACGACCAAGCAAGTGCAGTCAAGAATATCACTTGACATCATGAGGCTCTTTACAAAATCTTTCCTGTAGTTTTGATCTGTCTCTAGAACTGTGAAAGAACCAATAGCTTCCAGCACCTAGTGAAGCAAAAGAATATTCTCAGAGTTAAAGAAACAAAAAATCCCCTACCCACTGGGGACATGGTACTACTGTCCTGGAACTCTAGCTTGCTTTCTGCTTTGATTAGCTGTGATATTAAGCTTACAACCCAATTTCATTTTAGGGATTCTATATTGATCTCAGACTTGACTTAAAAACTCAAGCCTTCAAAAGAGGCATTTCTCCATTGACAGAAAACAGGTCATGCTGACTCTGGTTTAATACAGTAGTCCAGTCAAGCTCCTTTCCCTAAAGCTCAGTACACTGCCACCATACCTTCAGTTTAAACATCACTTTTAAGTCTGCTGGATCAGGATGAGGTAAAGCAACAGTTACATCAACCTCTCACATTTCCCTTTGTGGTTGCTTCAAACCAGCCTGCTCACAAGGAAGTGACAATTTAAAAAGCAAAGTATCTTCCCCTGGCATAGTCCCAAATCCTCTAACAGTCCCTATAAAGGTGGCATTTCTCTTCTTCCTTCCTACTCCCAGAATGCTGTACTTTTCTTACAGATCAGAAGTCCACACTTACTGCAGGGAGGCACTGTTTTACTTTGTCCCAACAGTGTATAAGTGGACCTGAACCTGATGCCAGCCACCTTTTCAAAGCAAGGCTAGACCTGGCTCTAAAGCAATGCATGATACTGGCAGATGCTGAATCACTTAGCATAGAGTGAAGCCCAAATGCACAAGGGAGACCTTGGCATCTGTTCTGGGAGTGACAATTATGAAGTCAGACCAGGCTTTTCATACAGTAACAAGTTAGGAACTTCTTCCCAGTTACACTGTAACCAAAGAAACACCTGAATGTCTAGAACTAGGACTCAGATTAGGCTATTACATGTGGGTTTCCAATGTGGCATTTCATACAACAGCGTTTCTATACCTTTCATGCTAAACTGTTGCCAAAGCTTTATGTCTTTCATCACTAACCTAGAGGCTTTGTCCTGCTTTTGCAACTCTTTTTAGTTCTCTTGATCTTAAGTTCTTGGCAGACAGGGAAATGACAATTTTGGAGAATGACAGACGCTGGCAAGAACCTGATCATCCAGAAGAAAACATCCAGAGAAATTAATGAATGCCATGAAATACACAAGAAAGATGCAGCATGGCTCTGGCTGACAAAGGAGTAGGCAAGGATACACGTTCTTTTCAGAACTGTTCAATTCAATACTGGAAGCAATACTGAGTTTCAAACAGATATGAAAGGGCCAAACCATGCTATGTAGCATGATAGTAAACAGCTTCAGGTACAGAGGTGATACTGACCTCATTACCATTGACCAAGCAGAACTACACAGAATAACAGACACAGCAGTGTAGGAATCCAGAAAAATAAGAGACTGAGGTGACAAGACAAAAAATGTGGAAATCAAAATACAAGAAGAGAGTGATAATTATAACAGAGAAAAATGGAAAAAGAGTGTGCACTTTAGAGGACCTGTGTTAAAGAATAGGGAAGCTGAAGACATCTGATGTATAAAAGAAGAGCTGGACTGGCTGTTAAACTACCTCGATGCTGCTGCAAGATCAACAGGATGAAGTTATGTCCCTATACATCATAATACCTGTATAAACATAACAAACACCAAACTTAAACTGTGCTATGCATCATTCCCATTTACTCTGGAGGAAGAATAATACTTGTAGACAACAGGTACTACTGCAGCAATAAGCTGGCTAAAGACATTGCAGAAAGTTTCAATACTTCAGAACATAAAATACACACAAGAGGAATATGGTTTGGACTCTTGTTCTTCTGATGAATGAGAACTAATAGACATTGACATTGATCCTAAATCACTGTTTAAGAAAAAAAAAACACCACCACCACACCACTTTATTTTTTTCTTTTAATTCCTATATTCTAGAATTTCACTTGCTATGAAGATGCCTGCTGATAGGCACTACATGACTACTGCATTTGCTGGTGGGCTCACTGAACTCCCTGAAGAACCAGTTTATCTCTGGTTGTTTAACTTTACTTCACTCACAGAAGGTCACTTACCAGTCTGTGATTCAGTATTTATCTCAGCAGTGACTGATAAATGTCAGAAGTAATAGGGTGTTACAAATCATTATTAGATATGCAATTCTCTAATCATCTGGAACACACCACTTCTCTTTGGCAAGCATGACCAGTAAGGTCAACACCAGTAAGGGAAGAAATTCAATAAAATGGTGACCTTTCTCAAGCAAATGCCATCTGCAGTAAAGTGATTGAACGCTTTGCTAATTGCACTGTTCAGCAAAGGATTCAGCTGTTTTTTTCTCATCCCATGTCACAGAGGCCATGGTTATTTGAAGTATCTACCTTAACTGTGATACTGTGAGGAGCAATGTCTTTCAAGTCACTACTGCTATGACCTTAAACAAGTACTTCTGTGTAAAGACCTTAGCTTGTTGTAATATCCTTATGTGTTGACTCGTCCTTTGGTATACTGTTTTCCATTCCTTGAGTTGAGGGAAGAACCCAAATGTTACTATAAAGGCTTCTCCAAAAATCTTAGTTTATTTATTTATTATTTATTAGTGTACCTTGGTACACTGCCAGTCAAGGTATCAGAACTGAAGAAAGTAATCAGATAATCAGCTTCCTAACATGTCACCCTCAGCCTCCCTAGCTGTGAAGCTGGTAAAGGAGGTGCCAAAGTTCACCCTTTCACTGAAAAGCTGACTGTCCTATGACCACCTGGAGTAGGTTCTTCATCTAGATCCAGACACCAATAAAAGGTTGTTTTTTGTTTTTTTTTTTTTTTTTTTTTCCTCCCCCCCCTAGGATTTTGGTGATATTATGGTACAAAATGCATAAAATTGGGG
>JANHGN010014309.1:66378-83655 GCA_024605025.1 Megaceryle maxima
CCCCTTTTTCCCCCCCCCCCCAAGGATCTGGAGCAGATCATGGAGCAAAATGCAAAAAAGAGAGATGTGTCTTGGTAAGTCCGTGCAGTGCTTCACTGTTTGGTGAAGGCTTAACAGCTTGGGTCTAGAGATCAGATGGCCAGATTTGCATACCAGCTTAATGAGTTCTGACTTTTGATTCCAAATTCAGAGTCTGACGCAAGACAGTTCATATCCTCAGTCCATATATGAAAATGCATTCCTGAAAGTACAACTTCCTCAATGTATCATTGCAAAGCATGCTCTGCACTGTACTCCAAGGAATTTTCCAGAAAGTTTGTTCAAAACTCATAATGGAACAGAGGTAATTATTTTTTTCCTCTTCATGAAGACAGCTTAGTCCTTCCATCTGTCTCCCTCTCATGCCATAATGGCCCCTTTATCAAATTAATGTTTTTATAGCAACCCAAGCATGCTACTGGAAGTGTCATAATCTAAAACATGATCAGATAGAGATAAATGTGAGAACATCATCATCAAAAGCTGTCAGGGAGATGAAACCTATTTGCAATATGTTTGGTTCTTGTCCAGGGCAGCTACACCTGACTGCTGACCTTTGTCCTCTCCCTCCCACCAAAATATGGAGGTGATAACAACAGCTCCACCTACTTCTGGCAGCCGTGATCTCCTGCTGCAGGACACAGATGTAGAGCTGGAGTGTGAGCTGAGGTGCTGAGCCGAGGAACGCCTGGATCACAGATGCCCTGCTGAATGCAGACCTGTGTGTACACAGCTTGCCTTCAGCCTGTCCAACTTCTTTCTCAATTTCTTCTGAGTACCCATCCTTGGGCATCTGCCTCTTCTTCGTGATGCTGACATAGGGCTCTTCAACTCTGCCAGCATGGAAGTAAATGTAAAAGACTTCCACACACCTACAAGCAAATCAGTAAATAGAGTGACAGGAAAAAAAGGAAAGAAAAGTATAGGTCTTCCCACCCCTTAGTATTTTGAAGCCATCACATACTAAGTCCTAAGTCATTTGTTCACAGAGCAAAGTCTGTAATTTTCTCCTGGTAAATTTGGGATATGACAGATTTCACTCTTTAAACTACATGCTCCTAGAAGGCAAGAATCTGTCAGTGCCCTTTAGGCTGTTTGTAGTACTCAGACATGGGAGGAGGTTTAGTTGTTGCCTATGAGCAGCCCCGGCTCTCTGCTGTCCTATTAGAGTCCTTAAACTACTCATCCACTACAAAGTTCACAGGCAGCCAATCCAGGACCCAGGAATGTTTCTTCAGGTTCTCATATCTTTCTCTTCTTGTTATCCATACATCTGTGACGTGCTAACGGGACATGGCAATAAAACCACTTTTCATACCTTTGCCTTAAACAAAATATCTCAGGGTGTTGGAGAGAAGCTCAGGGTACATGTGTCTGCACACACCTCAAACCATTGGACTGTAACCTGTGCTTTACAAACCAACAGTCCAAAACACAAGTAACAAGCCACAGTAGCAATAAGAAGAACAAGCAGTTTAGAGCCTCACAACTGTGGAAATGAACATTTTTTTTAAAAGACACAGAAATAGGGCTTTACTCTTTAAGCCTTCTTACATTTATTGTGCTGTTTAAGGAATATTAAACACAATCTTGCAGAAATATTTTTAAATAAGGAGACGCAGTGTTTCCAGTTACTGCATCTCTTCATACTTGTGTATGTAGGTCTAACTTACCACAGACTAAGGTGGTATTCCAAGGAATAAAGTGATGCCAGCACATGCACTTCTATTCATAAAGTACATATTGTTATACTACTTGCTGCCTCTATCAGTGCACATAAAATGATCCATACATTTGGAACAGAAAATCTGGCTTCTCGGGTATTGAAGAAGATACCACAGCCTCAGGCAGATTTCTGAAAGGAAAGTTTCTGAAATTTCCTTCCAAAGACTATTTTTAGATTCACAAAAACTTTAGAGAGTTGCCAGGGTACGAAGGTGTCAAGGGTGATCTTGAGCATCAAGCAGGACCCAAAACACGCAGGAGAATAGTCAGCCTTGTCTGGGAAGTAACAACAAGTAAGAATCTATTGAGGTACAGGTGAATTCACAAACTGAGGGGGAAGGGAGAGGAAAGAAAAACCCTGCTATATTGCATAGGGTCCTAAAAATACAGGGCATGCTGCAAAGGAATCCATGTACAGCAGGACCATAAAGGACAAATGGGTACTGAAAAACAAAACCCTTCTCAAAAGCCCAAATCCTGTGTGGACACAACCTGTGTTCTCTTTTATGCCTAACACTGGTGCAAGCTTCAAGAAGAAAACAATTGTAATGTGAGCAGTAGAACTGGTGAGGTCTTGCTTCCAGCCCAGAGGGAAGCTTTGGAGAGAGAAACCCCCTCTGTGAGGGCAACCTGTGTCACCAGCTCCTCGTACTACCTGATGCACACAGCATCTTCTTGCATGGGTATCTTCTCCTGCTGAGGACCGAGCTGTTTTCTTTCTTCCCATAGTGCCTGCTTGGGTTCATCTCCTCCACCTGGTTGTCCCTGTAGGTAATACTTGCTGGAATGCAAGACTCTGAGTCTCTGACAGGTCAGATTTAGCCAGTGAGTTTTTGTAACGTACAAATAAAAGTTTATCTTCTCTTTAAAAGTATCTCACAATTACAAAGCACAGAGCTATGCTTGTCTGAGACTTTGAACTCCCATTTCCTTCTCAGATTGACTTTTTCAAACAACTGGCAAGTCTATCACAACCTTCTAGGGGAAAACTCACAGACTGAGCTGTAAAGCAGCACTGCTAAAAATTCAGATAAAAGCATACTGATTTTTCTTTTAATAAACTTGATTTCATGCCTTCCCCTAACTGGACCACTAGCAAGTTTCCTGTGCTCTAGATGGAGAGCAGTTTTAGGATCCTGTAGTACTGTCCTGGATTCACTAGGCTTCAGCTACCATTATCACTAGAACTATGCAAAGTGCCTGGCCTGCTTTAGGCTCCGTTCACAGTGATGACTTCCTGTTTTCCCCTTGTTAATCTTTTCAGTCCCTGACATCCTTCTTCCATGTGAAAGAAACACACAGCCAAAAACAGAATCACAGAATCACAGAAATGTCTGGGTTGGAAGTGACCTCTAGAGGTCATCAAGTCCAACCCCCCTGCTGAGAGCAGGGCCATCTTCAGCTAGAGCAGGTTGCTCAGAGCCTGGTCAAGCCTCACCTTGAATGTCTCCAGGGATGGGGCCTCAACCACCTCCCTGGGCAACCTGTTCCAGGGTTCCACCACCCTCATGGTAAAGAACTTCTTCCTTACATCCAATCTCAATTCACTCTTTTCTAATTTAAAAGCATTACCCCTTGTCCAGGCCTTTGTAAACAGGCCCTCTCCAGTGTTTTTATAAGCTCCCTTCAGGTACTGGAAGGTGGCCATTAGGCCTCCCCTGAGCCTTCTCTTCTCCAGACTGAACAATCCCAGCTTCCTCAGCCTGTCCTCATAGGAGAGGTGCTCCAGCCCCCTGATCATCCTTGTGTCCCTCCTCTGGACCCACTCCATCAGGTCCATGTCCTTCCTGTGCTGAGGGCTTCAGAGCTGGACACAGTATTCCAGGTGAATGAAGTGTGAAGAATTAATAAAGCACAACAATTTATGAATCCAACAGATTCTGCAACCAACATACTGATTTTATTCCAAAAGAAAGATCCCAGAACATTTTTGTCTCGCTTAGCATTCACAGCCACCTAATCATCCTGGGCAAATCTGAAGCTATTATGGAAAATGAGATCTCAGCATCAGCCTCTGAACTCTTGCCATGTGTGATTAGAAGCAGATACAGTCTAGGGAGCCATCTAACAAATATGCAGTAATCCCATAAAAGAGGTGAGAAGATTCATACTGACTAGAGCAAATACTATAATCAACAAAATGTTGGGTTTTGGAGCAAGCATTTGATTTGCATTTATTAGCTAGGTATTAAGTAGCAGTGTATTGTTTGTGATGGGAATTTTTATGTCTATATAGAAAAGCAAACACAATGTGAAATGGTCTGATTAGCAAACCGTAGAGCCGAAGGGGACTTTTACCAGTAGAACAGAGTAATAAAAATGGTATGTGAAAGCAGTCAGATTACATCAGTAATGATGCCTGTCTTTTTCCAAGCCCAGCCAATCCCATGCAAGAGTGTCCCTGGAGGTCATGCCTTCTAGATCAAATAACAAATGTGCTCAAGACTTTAGCTGGTGCCACTGCCCAAGCAACTGCTTCAAACTGGAGCAGACTGGCAGCTGATGCACTAGAAAGAAAAACATTTTGATTGATGCTCTAAGTAACAGCTTGTAAGAGGGGCATAGGCACTTTAAGGACCACCCAGGTGAGAAGGGTTCAGAACAGTGATGAAGAATCAATTCAGATCATGTACCTGTGCCAGGTTAAGACTTTCCCTATGAAGTACATTCTGAAGGGTTGGGCATCTTGTCTTTACATGAACTGGCTAGTTCTTTTTTAGCATGAAACTTAACTAAAAGTCAATGCAAGAAGGCAATTGCTTCAAAACAGTTTTCCCTCACAGTTACAAACTCCAGTACAGAACAGGGAATTCCCCAGAGGCCCCAGTTGCTGACTGCTCATTGCTATACTCTGCTCTGAAGGAACAGGAATGGGAAATCCCAAGTTCTGCAGAATCCATCTCCTGCAATGCAGTGACATTTAGGATACTTTTAAGAGATCATCACATGGCATCAATAACAGAAGGCATGCAGCTGGCCAGTTTCACTGCATGCGAAGCAATGACAGTTGCAGTACAGGCTCTGACAGAACTAAAGTTACATTGAAGAAAAAGAATGTCAGATTTACTCTCCATGGTGAAAGTCAAAAGACAGGAAAAAGATGGTGTTGCTTTCTCCCCTGCTGACAAATCTTGGCACAGATAAGAGCTATACTTTCTCAAGGATCCTGATGGTGCCTACAAAGAAGGATTCAGCAGCATCACATTCATCTTCTACACAGTCAGTAGGAGGAATAATCCTGTCCTAATATGTCTGCTGAGAGCAAGCACCTCATTCCCTCTTTTTATCATGGATGTGTGGGATTTAAATACCAGCAAAATAACAGTAAAGAGGGAACAGGCAATGAAAACAGGGAGCCTAGCACAGCCAACAAGGACTCCAAGAAGAAACATCTATTCAAGACCTATCCACACATGCTTGCTGTAAATGTCCAAGAAGATTTCTCTAATGACTCAGTTTTCAGTAATTCTTTTTTTGTTAGAGAAGTGTGCAAAAGTCTTATCAGTCCTGCAGATTTACTTACCTGTGTTAGAAAGATTTGTTCCTCACTCATTGTTCCACCTTCCATCTGCACTGACTTTCTGTTCATCGCATCTTGAACACCTAACACATCTGCTCAAGAATAAAGGAAAAAAAAAAAAAAAAGCCTGAAGAGGGTCTAGGCATATTCTTCCCATCTGGAAAAGAGTCGGCTCCTCTGGCAGCTTTCCTACTGCTTCTGCTTTGCTGCTGTTTACACAATACATAGACACATGTAATTGTTTCTCCTTATGCCTTGAAAAACAAAGGCCGATGTCATTAGAAAAAAAAGTCTATGTTTATATCCTTGTCCAATCAAAATCCAAGGAAAACAGTCATTGGTGTTCTATATAGGGGCCTGTTAAATTAGCTTTCCATTTTTTTTGTATGAGAAGCTCATCATCCTGCAGAAAGAGCCATCTCCTATTTCCATGTTCCTCATAAGGAAAAACTTGTAGGCCTACATTCAGCAAACAGAGCACTAGGGATGGTAGTTTCAAAGACATCAGCTGTCACTTAGCTTTCCTCTTCATGAAACTGGCATCAAAAGGAAACATTGCTGAGTTCACACCAATCCCTTCTGGATATGCCACTTCAGCACTGTCTTCAGTAAAGTAATAGTAAGGAACCACCACATCCAGCATATGTATGGTACAATACCATCAACACCCCCTGCCCATGACTGTAAGGCCTGACTGTTCAAGTCAGTTTGCTGGAAACCTGCACTTGCCATTCCAGCTCCTGACCTGTTCATTCATTGCTAGCAGAACAGAAAAGGGCAAGCAAGTTAACAGAAGTTTCTCTGGCATCCTTCATGAAGAGCTATTTGTATTTTGAACAAACCCCTAAGTGCAGAGCAGTACGCTAAGAAAAATACATCTGGTTATTATTTATTGAAACTGTAGCAGCACCTAAAACTTCATGACAATGTGAGTCCTACAGGTGCTGTCTGAATAAACAGGGATTGAGACAGTCCTTGGCTCAGGAACAGCCGATAAAGAGCCAAAAAGCTCATTGTGTTCTTCTCTAAAGAAATAAAAAGGTATTAAATCTCTCATTGACACTGTCTATCATTTTAAGTAATTGGTTTTTTCTGTAACAAATTATTTTACGTGGTACAAGAATCTCCTTTTAAAAAATATTATTATTATAAGAAGAGAAAATAGCCAAATATATTTTCTAAGCAAACAGAAGAATTAGTGCGCTCACAAGGAGTGGCACTGACCTGAAATGCTGCAGGAATCACCCACAGTGCCCAGAAACCTGCAGTCACTTTGTTCCACACTTCTCTGCACAGTCTCTGGCATGCCTACATCCTGGAGATCAGAGCCAGGCTGCCGAGGGGGACAGGAATTTTACTCTACAAATTTCTCTGAATTTATAGAGAAACTCTTAGGGAGTGTGAGAATAAATTATAAAAGGGTGTATTAACAGTACTCTCCCAGTAAAGCAAAAGTCCTCTCCAGGAAGTGGGATGCTTTCTAATTTTAGTGCTTCCAGTGCAAGCAGCAGGACAGCTAGTGCCTCCTGAACAGGTGGAGTGTGGGTGTTTGGGAAAGGTGGTGGCATGCAAGAAGGTTTTTATAAGAGAATGTATTTTTTTTTCCCTATTACACAGAGGATTCAAAATAGGCTGGAAGCAAAGCTAAATATCCTCCTTCCATGCCGAGATATTTCCATACCATTTCCCAAAATTTAAACTTGGCTTTTAAAGGGAAAAAGGAAGGGGAGAAAAATGTCTAGCTTTTAGGATCATGAAGAAAACTCACACAACATACACAGGCTGTCTGTAAAGCAATGCACTGACTGAGTCTGAACAGAGAAACACTAACTATCCTGTCACAAACCTAACAAGACACGGTTAAATGGCTAAAAAGTTAGTGTTGGCTTTTCTAAAGCCAGACGATGCAGACTGCCCTCTGTTGAAGCAGACCCTCTCACGCAGCCTAAAGGCTCTTTAACACTCTTCTGATGCTGCAAGTGGACAAAGCCTGAGGTGTCTCTACTGTCTATGTGCCCTATTTGACCTAATTCCACCCATCCCTCCCTAAAAAGCCCTGGGCTGTGCCAGTGAGATGTAAGAGAGACCAAACGCAGGGGATGGAGTGAGACTCCATATTGGAGAAGCAAATGACTAACAGCAGCAGCACCCCCTGGTGCAAAGCAGCAGAGGTTTGCCTAAAAGAATGGATTGAAACAGCTCCAAGTACAATGGTCCTTTTCAGCTTACAATGGTTAAAAGCACAGTGAAGTGATGATACAGCCAAAAAAATATCTTGCCTTCTAGGATGGAAAGTCTCCTGTGCAAAGCAGGTGAAGGTATTGCACATGCTGAAAACACCTCAACTTTTGAAGCGCAAATCTACACCTGGTGGGAAACAATGTTTCCTCTTCTGACACATAAAACGGTGTTTAGTGGCAGTGGATAGGAATGCAAGGAAGAGAATAAAAAATCTTTACCGTCTGAGTCAGACTTTTGCCTTCCCACACTTCTGTACTGTATCCTACAAAGAGACGTATTTCCCTGAGGTTGTTTTCTATGAAACTTTTAATTTGTAAGAGTCCTTCCAGCCTTTAGCAGGATTGAAGTGGTTCAGGTGTCATGAACATACTCTTTTTATTAGTAACTATAATTCCAGTTATCCTGGGTCTAGAGAGAAGTTAAAATACATACTTCATACTTTGCCTAAATGGCAGCTGTGGCACAGTCACACTGCAAATGCTTCTAGAACATCTTCAGACCTCCTAGAAACGCTAAATTTGTGAACCTTTGAGAAAGACAAGACTGCAGAGCTGGCAACATATTCATATGCTGCAGCATCATGGAGACAAGAGGGTGAAGGCTTCCATACACCCGCTAGTTTTACAGTGGTGAGTGCAGCTGGGAGTGTGCCAACACAGCAGAAAGTGTGCCCTGCATGAGATGAGACTTGTGTTCTAAACAGATAAACTTTAAGTTGAGAAAGAAAGAGAAAGTGAAATCATGCTTGGTGATTATGGTCAAAGCAAAAGTCTTTCTTTCTTCCAAATAATTAGAAAGAAAAGCCTCTAATTTGTTGCTGTTGTTTACATCCTTTGTTTGCTACTTCACATCTTGCAGCTTGACATGACATTCTTTCCTTACTGACCTCAAGAAATTGATTTAGAATGACAGAAGTCATGAATATAATTTTTATTTTGATAGTTGCTTTCTCCTTCTTTCCACTCTTATTTTCCAGAGAGTATGGAAATCTTAGCTTTTAGAAAATCAGAGCTCTTCAAGAATGTAACTGTTAAATCTCTTTAAAATATTAATAGAACAAACAAACAAACAATTCAGGCATGATTGTAGAGGAATTCAAGGTTTTTGAACTATGTTTTGTGACATCCAAACTGTTCACCCTTATTAGTGTGAAAAAAATCTTTCCTTTCCTGTCCAGGAATTTCAAGAAGTTGGGGATACTTCTCCTAGCTGTTACTACAGAGATGCTCTAATTCCCTGTTTTTTTAAGGAAAATATTTGAACATAAATGTAGAATGAAAGCTCCCAGCAAACATTTTGTAATGGGGTTGCACCACCTCTGAAACTTTTAATCTATCAGTTGTTTTTTGTGGTTTGTTTTTCCCTAAGGATATTTTCAGTGAGAAGTTGAACTGAAGTTGGAGATTTTGGGTCAAGAAGCTGACTTTAGGAAAGAAGAGACAGCGTTACTAGCATTTCCAAGATGCGCAGATGGGATGGGTGCTATCATTGTTTCAAAGTAGCAACTGAGCAAGTCTTCCCTTCTCTCTTGGAAGTAACCTCAGAGCGAAGTGCCATGAATACACCAGCAGTGACCAGGCAAGACCATTTGCAAAAAGCCCCATGGATAGAAAACAAGCGCAAAAAAAGGCCACCAAAAGGAGGGCGCGGGCTCCGCCAGACTCGCTCTCCGCGGGAGCGCAGCTTGCCCGCCACCTGCCTCTCCGCAGGGGCTTAACCCATTTTCTCCCCTGTCCAGTGCTTACTGAAGGTCAGGCAGCACCACTCCCCGCCCTGTGTCTCTGCCTAAGGACATTTGCAAATGAAATTATTCCTTCCGCAGCTTCAGGAGTAAGACCGGGAAGGAACAGGTCGCGGCTAACACCGGTGCAGAGCTGCAGCAGCCGCCCGGGAGCGGTCGCGCCCGCACGGCACGAAGGCCGAGGGCGCTCCGGGCACCCGTGCGAGCCCCTCGGCCGGCCCGCTGCGGTGGGAAGGGGCGGCTGGGCGGGACGGGACTCACCGACCTGACGAGGGGCCCCAGCTGCAGGAGGTGCAGCAGCAGCACCAGCGGGCGGTCGCGGCTGACGTCGCGGTGGATGAAGACCAGGCTGAGCTGCACCAGCGCGCAGGGCAGGAGGGCGAAAAGCAGCGTCAGCCACTGCCACATGCGATCCCCCGCCGCGCGGTACGCCCCGCTCAGGCACAGCGCGGCCGCCGTCTCGGCCACAAAGAGCACGAGGGAGACAAGGACGGAGCCCGGGAATTTCATCGCCACCCACCCCGCACCTCCACCACCGGCGGGGCGCGTTTTCGCTGCTCCTCAGCCTCCCCGTTCCCGCCGCGCCCCGAACCGGCCCAGCCCAGCGCAGCCCAGCCGCCGCTGAGGCGCGGCGCCCGCCAGGGGGCGCCGTTAGGAGGAACCGCCGGCGCAGCCGCCGCGCTCCCCGCTTCCCGCTCCCCGCTTCCCTCTCCCCGCTCCCCGCCGCGGCCTCCGCCCGGGGTGTGTTTCAGGGGTCCCGACAGCGGCAGCCCCGGTGCGGCTGGGGCTTGGTCCTGGCAGCTGCGGCGCTGGGGCGTGCACGCAGGAAAGCTCCCCGGTGGCGCACTGGGGGCAGCCTCATACCAGGTCTCCTTTGGCCGTATGATACAGATCTGAACTGTGGGGGAGATTGGTCAGTGGAAAGGTGGGGCTGCGCTTCAGGGCATCTCGGCAGGGCTGGAGAAATAGCCTGAAAGGAGGCGGTGAGGGCAACGTCCTGCGGCTGGGAGGAAAGAACCCTTGGCAACAATAAAGGCGGAGGAACAGCTAATTTTTATTAAAAAAAAAGGAAAAAAAGGCAAAAAAGCAGCTCTGAGTCCTGATAAGCCTCCCCTGATGCATCTGGTTCAGACATCTCCTCACCAGAGTAGTGACCCCGCTGGCACAGGTACCCTTTTACCACTTCATTGGGTGGACTTTACCCTTTGCTTGTCAGGATTTTTCCTTCAAATATTCCTAGGATCTCAAACCCCAAAGCCCTGATGTGACGCACTGTTGGCCAGCAGCATTTGCTTACTGTCCCTGTGTCTGTCCCCTTCATCAGCAGAAGCCAGAAGGCCACCCCATGCCTTTCTCCCTTGCCACCAGAACTCTGGAGTCATTCTGGTTATGCGTAAGGTCACCCTGGCAGTAACAGATACCAGCATGGATGAACAGCAAAAGGTAATAGATCAAGGGCAAAACAAACCTTTGCAGTCCCTCCACAACATCTTGAATCTGAGCACCTGGCAAGAAAAAAAGCTCCTGAGGTACCAAGTCAGGTTGACAGATGATGCCTGTACCCTGCATAAGGAAGAAAATCTCCAGTCAACATCACTTCTCTTGTCCTCTTGGTGCAGGAACCTGGTTCATGCTCAGCTGGCTCTGATCTATCCCTGATAGATCTTGTTTCTCCTTGCCTGTTCCCAGGTAACTGTAGATCTCTACATGGAGGTTAGCTACAGACCTGAGACCTACTAGGAGTGCATCAGGAAGGCAAGATAAAGAATTTGAGATGCTATTAGCCTATTAATGGGATAACACTACTGGACACTATTCGTTAATGGAACTTAAGTTGTCACCAGATCTGTACAAAACATGGCACTAACACGTGTTTGGGGTCATTTCTTGAACTGCTGCACTGGCAAATCTGGAGTTCCATTGCTCACCCCTTGTTTAGCTCAGCTCATGATGGAAAGCTTGTTACAGGCAGGCCTAAGTGAATTTAATGCTCTAGTGCCCTTTACTAGGAATGGAGTGGTCTTCCTGATAAAAGAACAGGCCATACATACTGAGATTTAAGCAGGCTGAAAATAAACACCTAAATGGGTGGGGAGCTTTAATCCAAAAGCAACCTGTCTTCCCATGGGAAGCTAACTGCTTTCTGTAGCCTGGATGTTTTAGCTAATTCTAAGATTAATTATTTTACTTTTGATAACACAGTACCACTGAAAAGCTTTTGGAGCCTTGAATTGTGACTGCTCTGGAAGGAAAAGTTGCCAGTACTATGGAAGATAAGCAAAGAAATAAGCAATCCAATGCAAAAGTCATACTTTTCAAGGTTGGGCTTTTATTTAAGGCAAAATATAATCACAGCTTTAATATTCATAATATGGATATACACAGTTTGTTCTGCCACTATGAAGCTTAGTATTATCACTGCTTTTAAAAAGCTATAAAATCTATTTTCCATCATAATCTACAATACAAAACTAATACAATAAACACATTTTGAAAGATCACAGTGTTTAAAACATCAGAAGAGCAGAGGTCCTGCTTTTAAACAATAAGGTGCATTTCTAAAGAATCAAATCATCTTGATTCTAAGGGCCTGTACCATATTATGGCAGAGAATGGCAATTACACCGAGACACCAATGTGGGGTGTGGCATGTTCTCAAGAAATGAACACTGTATGTTGGAATATATTGAATAACCAAGTGTCACCAACACAAACTAGACATGAAATAATGCCATTTAAGTTCCCTGTACTTTTTATCAGTATTGTCACTCATGTATATTGCTAACAGCTATCAAATAGGGCCCCGATGTATGGAAACACCAGTGCTTTCCTCTTACTGTACGAACAAGCCTTATTAATTCCACAGGACTCATGTGTGAAGGAAAATTTGCAAGCTTGGGGACTGGAATGGTGTAGTTTTGTCCCTATTTCGGAAGTGTGGGAAGACCTAACCTTGCATGCCTGAAATCAAGTGGATATTCACCACTGACATCAGCAGGTGGCACATCATGCCCTTCGAGAGCACGAGAGACCAAATCAGTGGCAAAATCAGACCAGTTAGAGGAAATCTTTCCTGTCTCATGTGTGGTCACAGTAATGAAGATAGAAGCAGAGTTCAGTTTCTGGTCAGACTGCCTTTCTCTTCTATCTGAAGTAGAAATAAGTGTTCTACTAGGATTTGTTTTCTATTTGCTATGGGATATAATCTACTTCAGGACTTCTACATAAAATTTTCTGGGGAATATGCTTGTACAGTCATGCAGTGCTGTTGCTAAATATCACTGCATTATAAAGTATCTTTTATTCAAATATCATTATACCACCAGGCAAAATGAGTTTTTAATTAAATTTCTGCCAGTCTAGTTGGTATTGCTGTACTTGACCTAAATGCCTTCACCTT
This sequence comes from Megaceryle maxima, assembly GCA_024605025.1. Taxonomy (NCBI): domain Eukaryota; kingdom Metazoa; phylum Chordata; class Aves; order Coraciiformes; family Cerylidae; genus Megaceryle; species Megaceryle maxima. The sequence continues at coordinate 79,045 of JANHGN010014309.1, forward strand.
CTCTTTGAGTCATGCAATGAACAAAGTCAAGGGACTCCCCTGTAAGTATTAAAAATAAACACAGCCTTATGTATATTCAAGCAGATTGCTAAATTGTTGTGGTGGGTTTTTTTTTTCAGAGCATGATGCAAAATTTTACATATACAGGGTACGGGATCAACAGTGATATGAGTGACAGTACAAATTAGTCAGAAGGTTTAGTAACTCAAAGGCAGGTTGAAAAGTTGGTGCATGTTGGCTTTCTTGGATCTTTATTTTTAAACTGCCTAAGCACAGATAGTGTACATCACTTCCATTAAATGATAGGAGCAGGCAGTAGGTTCAGCTACAGGCAACTCCTTCACAGGCAGATTTTTTTCTGTGTATGGTGACTTTGCTATAATGGCAATGAAGCATTGTTCACTGCAGCTAAAACCTGTACAGTGCACACTGCACTGGTACCTGTGCAATGAAGCAAACTGTGCTATTCTCTTGGAAAATACCTGTTCACATCCCAAAATTGCTGTATTGTTTTGTGGGCCCTGAGCATTTTTGGCTTATGGCTTTGAAGTATGTTGTTCCTTCAGGAATGTGATTTTTGATCATTTTTTGTGTTTCTTTTCAATTTAGCTTTCTGATGCTTATGACTTAATCCAGGTTGTATTTATAAAAACTGAAATGTCTTCTCAGAGCAATCCAGGCTGTCTTGTTAGCCATCAATTTCTCGCCGGTGTAGTTCTTCACAGGAAGATTGCTCTTTAGAATCTACAGGGCAATTCTTATTCCTGATACGTTAACCCTCCTACAGATGAGAATATGCACTATTGCCAGTGAATATTCAAGGTATGTTAGAAGATTGCTGCACCTGAGATTTACTTGTCAGACCTCAGAGATACACTCTGTCCGTGGATCTTATAGGTCCCAATAACAAGGATATATTTTCAAAATGCACACATAGGTTAAAATAGGTCACTGTTTGCACAAAACATGCAATATATTGGCAGATGCTGCAACTGTATATGCAGGTAACAATTTAAGTACAAAAAATTTGATTGCTTATGGAAGTTTCCATTTGCACACATTGCACTTGTATGTTTCTAAATACATCAGATACCTACATTTTGGGGTTTTTTCCACACGTTTCTAAATATATCAGATAACTACTTTTTTTTTTTTTTTTTTTTTTTATAATCAGTATTCCTATCATATTCTCTAAATGTCCATATAATTATTATTAGAACATCAAAGTGACATTATTTAATATCATCAAGTAGAAAAAAGGGGGACCACTTTATCTGCATTCATTTGTGCATATTTCCCAGAACTATTTAAATGTGCATTTTGGGATGTTTAGCCATTTCACTTTGTTCTGATTGTCTTAATACACTTGAGATACTATAGAAGTGAATATGCTCCCTAGAAAGTCTCTCTTTGTTTTATTTAATGATGTAAAACATCAGTGACAGTTGTTATACAGCATAATGATTTTTCCTTAGCACATGGGAAATAGCAGAGCCAGTGAGAAGAGACAACCTGGGAGTGTAAAATAATGTATTGCAAATAAATGAACACCCCTCTTAAGCAAAATTTATCAATTTTATTTTTAAGAACAAAAGACCTGGGCTGCTGCTTCAGTCTTCTGAAGTTATTCATAGGTTGGGAAAGGCAAAGAAACTGAAGAAAATCATGCAAACAACGCAGATATTGAAAGCAGTGGCACAAGATGAACACATTATCATGCTAAGATGTTGTGAGTAGTACAAAAAAAATAAGATCTATTTGTTGGGACTGTACTGTTGATGAAATGTAATGCATCTGGCTCTATGAATCCTGAGATCACTAAGTCTGGACATTACAGATCTAGTTTCCCTCAAAATTATTCTGTGACAGTAATCTATGGATGAACTCCTGAAAGCCATGGATAGTATATAGATACTTAAACTTATTTGTAATCTACAGATTTACTTACAAACAGCACCATACAAACACAGGTACATCACAAATAAGCACCAATACCCACACAATGCATCTTCTTTGCTTTAACAGCATAATCAGAAATACTATAGTAACACTTACATTCCTATTGCCTACACTTTAGAAACTAAGCACAGTCAAGAAACTAATGTGCAAATGTGACATAGTAACTTGTGTTTTATACTTTGAAAGAGGCTTCTAAAGTTTCTGGTAACACAGTTTTTGTCAACAGCACCATGGCAGAATCTGTTCAGCAATACAATTTTTCAGTCTATTGGGGCCTGATTCAGGAGTAGGAGGAGACAGCATCCCACTGAGAATGTCTATCAAAGGTTACATGATGGTTTTCTTGAAGCAGTAAGGAAAGAACACAAAGGACCTTACCTTTTTATTACTCTGAAAAGTGCTGACAGCTCTGATCAGGTTGCTTCCCTGTCAATGTCTTAAAAGCCACAAGTAAAAGTTGCAACAGCACGTATGTAACAGCATGTACAGTACAAAACAAAACAAAACAAAAGCAGATAAACAAGAGGAGGGAAGAGATTAAAAAACCTGCACATTTAATGACTGGCATTTTCAGAAAAGCCCTGGGGTATATTTACACTGTGTTCAGAAGGTGTGACTACAGCACACCTAATAGCCACCTTAACCCAGCTAGGTCAGGTGAGAAAAGCCACAGAGCTCTAAGAATGAGCTCAAACTCCCATGTCTGATGAAACACATGAATAATTAGGCTCCAAGATTTTACAAGAAGTATCCAACGAGACTGGGTGTTTATGTTGCTCTTACCGATCCTAAGTGTTGATAAATGAAGTTTTTCTTCTGCCCTTGCTGACGTCACTGCTGTACTTGCATAACTTGCAGAGAGATGTCCAGGACCTACATTTTGAAAACTGGGCTGTTGCATGGGTTTTCTTATTGTTGAATGGACTAACTCTTAATCAAATTACAATTTTCTTTCTCACAGGATTAGTATCAAATGAAGCCAAATGCATGGCTTCATATATAGAGAATGGTTGCAGAGACAGAAGATGTGTTTTGCAGGTGCTGTTGAGCAAAACACAGAGCAGATCAGAATCTCCACTGAATATAAATTGGAAGGAATTAAATCTACAAAGAGACACAGAGAGAAAACTACTAGAAAACTAACACTGAGTTCTTAATGTATGTTTCCTGCCATTTATGAAGAATTACATGAAAAGATAAATGCAAACACAACCACTGGAAGTCAAGCATAATAAAATGGAGTGATTTTATCTACTGCTATTATGGGACATTTTAGCATACATGTGTTGTATCTTACAATACAAGCATTCGTGACTTGGTCAGGACTTAAGTTACTGTAATGATTAATTGTGCTCTGGATTTATTAAGGTTTTGGCAAATTTTTTTCTTCTTCAAGCATCTCCTGAGAAATAACTAATTGGAAACAATTAAATGTTGTGGCCCACTGATAATTAAAAAGTAGACACTGGGGACTAAATCAGAAGGTCATGATTACTCTTCTGATATGCGTAGATTCTGTTAAGGCTTAGTTCTGGAGTTGTTTGGGTTCTTTTGATGGTGCAGCTGTCAAAACAGTAGGTGTTTTTGTTTTATGTTTGCATCTCTAAATGAAAGGATTTGCAATAAAAGTAGGATTGCAACAGCTTGAGTCTAGATCATGGCAGAATCTGTTTCTCCGTCTTACAGTAAGACAGAATAGAGTTACATTAGCAATCTAAATGCTATGGCACAAATATTACTTACATGTTTCAGCTGACTGACACTACCCTACAATATAAATTGAGACTGAAAAGCAATTCACCAGAGGGAAAAAGTGGATAGGCCAAGTTTTACCTTCCTTAAACTTTTGATTAGAAAGGTTCCAGTTATGAAATACATGAGCCACCCACAATACAGAAAGCAATAAAAGTTCTCCTGAACTTAGGATCTTCACTACTGATAATTGACTCTGCTCTGATCTAACAGGAGCATTTCAGCGTGGCTCGGCAGAGCACGTGCACATCTCCGTTGGCTTTTTTGTTTTAGATTCATGTTTCCCTCCCTCTGAATTACAGCCTCCTACATATACATGTCACACTGCTCAGAGTAACAAAGTAAGTGACATTAATGGCTTTTTTAAAAGACCTTTTATCCCACAAATAATAAACACATAACTATGAGATACTGAATTTCAATGTGTCCATTCACCAAAAAATTCCTCAATTCTGATTGAGAACTGATACAGAACTGCATTGCTTTATTCACCAATGAAATATGGTAACTCCTATGATTAAGTAATTAATTAGAGCTGCACAGTGCAAGACAAAATAGCAGAAATTCTAATCTGCAGCTCATAATAATGCAAGCCATCTCATTAAAATAAGTGGTAAGAGTAGGAATGGGATTATTACATTAAAATGCAGAAGGATTGCATGACCTGGCTCCAACTTATAGTCTGATCAAGGCCCACTGGAATTAAATGGGAACTCTAATCCTTTAGGCATTAAAAATAAAGAAATTGTAATCTCCTCCAGCTGAGAACGCAGGAAGAGAGACTGCATTGTTTGGCAGTGCATGTAGGTCAGATTTTTTTACCCTAAATTAAGATTTTTGACATACTGGTGTTCCCAATCTGTCTTTAAGGTAATTGCATTACATTATTCCCATATAAAT
>JANHGN010014310.1:0-12935 GCA_024605025.1 Megaceryle maxima
TTAAATAAAGAGATCATCCATTAATTTCATGTAACTGAGAGATCATTTGTGAAGTTCAGTCAGTAAGATTATATGCTAGGAAGGTAAGGGATATATAAATACACATACATATAAAGTTGATATATATAATAGATGTATATATTATTGATATAGAAATGATAAATAGAAATTATATAATAACCATATATGAACAAAAGTGTTTATTCCTGCAGCTACATTTTAAAAATTATGTCAGTGAGATATTTTTAACAAGCTCTACTGGGAAGGTACAACTATCATAACAAAATTAAAGGGTTGCAATGCAAATACTGAAATTTTGCCGAGCAGATATATTGATATAATTTATAATCAAAACCCTAAGCACTATGGCTCAATGGAAAATTTCAATGAGAAATTGATCTAGTGAAATATATGCACTTTTTTATTGTCTTTAAGCACTATTTTATTTTAGCTCAATTTGTCCTTGTTTTCAATAGTTTTCAACAGATATTTTAAATTAAGTATAAGATATTACAGAAATAATAGTACAAAGAAAACACATTATTTTACAATCTGTACAAATACAATCCATATCAAGCGTTAAACACATGCATTTCGTACAAAGTTATTTATTCAAAACATTCTCATTATAAACATTCACTGTTGTTAATGATTTTTATGTATTTTTTTAGTATTGTTAAAGGAGGGGACAAAACCACTACATCAGCAAAGATAGTACAGCACTTAGTGACTCATCTGTGGTAAATGGAGCATATATTTTCATCTGTCCAGACATGGATTTTTTTTTTTTTTTTTTTTCTAAAGGCAGTATACTGCAAACAGTTCCACAACATAATAGGACAAAGTACTGGTGAATAGTCTGTGAAACTGGGGTTTTAAAAATAAATTTATATGTCTACAGCTGAGCTAGTCACCTAGCTCTCTCTCTATGGTCATCTATGGAGATGCACACCTTTTTAAGTAAATGCCATCTCATCATAAAGTAGATGTCTATTCCTAGTTGGATGAATCATGTATTGAAAATTCAGACCTGAACAATGTCCACAGTATGGACCTCTAGAGTAGCTGAAATTAATTCCATTATGAGTGTTATCAAAATGATTAATTATGGCATCGTTATGCACCAGACTATAAAAAAACCCAGGTAATTTAAAATAATATATTTATCCTTGCAACAACTTCCTATGCATTTCATGAAATTGAATAAATGAGACAATTTCTCAGCGGTACAACTGATGTTCATTTTTTCCTATACTGAGGTAATTTTCTTTTTTTTTACAGAGACTCCTTTTCAAGGTCACAGCATCCTTCTTAATAATTTCAAGCCTTTTAAGTGGACTTCTTTATTATTGTAAAAATTATTACAGGTATTATTATGCCATGAGATATTTCTGGCCATTCCATTCATTAGATTACTACTAAAACCATAGGCACTGATTGTGTTTGCTGGCATGTCATTGGTTCTATTGCATTGTATGCAGTGGTTTAGAGACGGAAAGAACAAATATCTCATATATACACTTCCATTTGATATTATATTCTGGAAATGGTTTCAGCATAAAGAAGGAATGTGTTTTGCTTTTGGGGAAATAGCTTTTATGCTTTAGCAGAGAACACCTTCCTCAACATTAATAAAGCATTAACAAACAGCAGTCCAAAAGCATTTTGGCAAAGCAGCAGCACAGTTTTCTCAGGGAACCAGCCTTGTAGTCTGAGAGGTAATTTGGACACGTAACTCTCTGCAAGGAATGAAACAACATTATCTAAATCAATGAAGATATTAAAAATCAGTAATAGGCAACACTCCAGTGAATTAGAGTTTGGTCAGCCTCCCTTGTCTCCTAAACTGTAGACTGATTTGAGTTTCAATAAAGCTAATTTTGAAAATTCTTTTTACAGTGTTTACATCATGGATCATGTTTTAAAGTGAAACATAAAGTGTTGTAAGGTAAACACAATCTTTAAATTAAAAAGAAAAAATGCATATTGAAAAGTAAATTTACTTGTACATTTTAAGTATTCTCTGGGTAACTAGTGTGCAAGTTCATGAAGAAGAAGGAAGGCCTAGAAAGGAAAATAGTAGAAGGCTGACAAAGTCTGCATTTTGTAAGTTGTTATATTTTATCCTCTTTCTGTTGTTTTATCTCTGTAATATTTCTAGGTTCACAGTCAAGTTTTTAACTATCCATCTCATCTTTGTGAATGTAGAGGGACTCTGAACTACAGAACTATATTGAAGAATCAGTTATGAATAGTGAATCCATTAATTTTCATCTAAAATGTATTCACTTGTTCAGCTAATTTTTGAACAGGTAGTTAACTTAATAAAAATACATTATACCTTATTTCTGCATTTTGTCAGACTTCACTCAGATACACAGCTTACAGTAGTAGTGTGTCATGGAGGCACCCACAAACCAAACAGCACCTGCTATCCAAGAATCAGGGTTTACTGCAACCAAAGTTGCCCAGCACTCCTTCTCACCAAATAAAAGTTTGGATGTCTTTTGGGAATTAACTACTGCACAGCTAATACCTGAAGCTTAAGGTAAGATGAACCAAAATGGGCATACTCTCACTTATCAAGGGGAATCTTCCCATAGAAGAGTGTCCAGAAGCAGGGATGAGGCTCACTCAATCCACAAAGACTCACTCAATCAGTGGAAGTATCCTTGGAGGGCATGTCCAAGGGGAGGTTCCGACTCACAGGCCTGCTGCTCTGGAAGAACCAACTCCTCTGGGTCTTAGGTAGGACCCCATTTAATACCCTAGTCAAGGGGGCACTGTGGTCATTCTGATTGGTTGAAGGCACAAGCTCAGACAAAATGTAGACAAGCCCAGATCCTGAGTCTGTTTACTAAGGTGTGCAGACCCTGAGACACCAGTTAAGCACCATAGGGTGCTGCTTAATGGATGAGGCTTCAGAATGCTCTGGCTGAAGCTCCAAACTGCTCCTGCACACCCTGTTTGTTTTGTCTGTTTTGCCATGAGAGGGCTGCACCTGCCACATAATGAAGCCCTTATTTAATATCACCAATGCTTTATTGTCTAGTACAAATTACAAATAATTAGCTGTGGTGTGTTGACCCTGGCTGACTGCCAGGTTCTCACCAAGCCATTTTATCAATCCTCCTCCTCCTCAACCAGATGGGGGAGAAAAATATGACAAAACGCTCATGGGTTGAGATAAGGACAGGGAGATCATTCAGTGGTTACCCTCACAGATTATAAACAGACTCAGTTTGGGGAACTTATTTTAATTTATTGTCAATCATATCAGAGTAGGATAATGAGAAATAAGAACAAAACTAAAAACACTTTCCTCCCACTCCTTCCTATTTCCTGGCTCAACTACACTCCCAATTTCTCTAACTCCTCCCTCTGATTGGTACAGGAGGATGGGGAATGGGAGTTGGGGTCAGTTCACCACATATTGTCTCTACCATTCCCTCGTCTCCCTCTCCCCCTGCTCCAGTATGTGTTCTTTTCACAGGGTGCAGTTCTTCAGGAACAGACTGCTCCCATTCAGGTCCCTCATGGGGTCACAAGTCCTGCCAGTAACCTGCTCTACTGTGGGTTACCCTCCAGAGGGTCACAGAACCTGCCAGGAACCTACTCCAGTGCAAGCCATGGGGTCACAACCTCCTTTGGGCATCCACCTGCTCTGACATGAGGCCCTCCATGGGCTGCAGGTGTATATCTGCTCAACCTTCAACCTCCATGGTCTGCTTGGAGACAACCTACTTCATGGGTTTCCAGGGGTATCTCTGCTCCAGGTGCTGAAGCACCTCCTCTCCCTCTTTCTTCAATGACCTTGGGGTCTGCAGGGCTGTTTCTCTCAGAGTATGAATATACTCCTGTTTTTAGGCTGCAGTTGCTCTTCCACAGCATTTTTATCCCTTTCTTCACTGTTTTATCCCAGAGGTGCTACCATTGTTGCTGATGGGCTCAGCTTTGGCTAGTGGCATGTCCATCTTGGAGCTGTCTGGCATTGGCTTTATCAGGCATGGAGGAAGCTTCTGGCATCTTTTCACAGAATGCAATCCTGCAGCCTGCCCTCTACCAAAACCTTGCTACACAAACCCAATACATTAGAAAACTTTTTTTCCAAAATTTTAAATAGCATGCAGACCATGTATTAAGAAAAATAAAACTTTTATTTTCTGTGACCAGAAATAAATTTTGTGATTTAGAACAACATAAGTTGGACTTTCATACCTCTACTACCAGCAAATTATCTTGGGGATATATCTGCTGGAATACAAAGTAGCCAATGTCTAACAGAATTATGTCAATAAAGTCCACTGCAAAGCAAAATGCAAAAAGGAGTCAGACCAAACCTCAGTGATCCTAAAAGGTTTATAATGTTATTACTATAGAGCTTTTAATGAGAAAAAAAACCACCAAAAAATTATATTCAAACTCACTGTAGATGTATGCCAGTATGGCAAAAAATGTAATGCCTCTAAGTGACCAGTCACACGAGTAGCAAGGTTAGTACTTTTGTTTTTCCAGTTGTGAAATGTCTGCTACTGGATTGCTACATTCTGAGATAAAATATGTGGAATCATTAATCAGATGTTTTCTGTGCTTATGTGCAGACAGTAAAAGGCAGCACTTGCAGGGAGGAGTGGACAGGATAGATGACCCCAAACTGACTAGCGAGGTATTCCATCCCATATACATCATATTTGGTAAAAAGCTGAGGGATCAGGAGTGTCTCTCCCTCTTGGTTCACTTTGCTGGCTTTGCTTGGCTTGGCTCAGGTCCTCTTCCGGTTTCTTCCTAAGAGCATCCAAGGAGGAGTCTGTCCATTCTGCCTTCAATCCGATATGTGTGTTCCTGAACCTGGTACCAGAATCCAGCTCCTCAACACAGCTCTCATCTCCTGCAGGGACCAGTGTGGGACTCTCCTGGTACCTGCTCCACAGCACCAGTGGTAATGGTGACATAATTGCCACCAGGGGGAGTTGGGCTCAATACTGATTTTGTAAATATTTATATATATATAATCTTTTATTATAATTTCAATTTTCTTTAAAGATGTTCTAATTTCCTTTTCTAATCCATAAGTCTCTCGCCCTTATTCCCTTTCTCTTCCCCTTTGGGGAGGGAGGGGGTTTAACAGAGAACATCTGTTATTGGTCTAAGGGGTTGCCCTGACCCTAACCCATGACAGATTTAATGGTGCCCAACACGGGACATGATTGGAGCTCTAATAGATTGCCTGAATAGTTCAAATTCTGGTTTGGTCACTTGAGAGAGTATTGCTTTTTTTTTCCTGATCATCTTTAAGAACTGGAAACTAAACCAGACTGCCTAAATGATGTAATTTCTGAAAGCAGTGTCAGTTCATGTATTTTTAGGGTTTCTTTCAGAGTTAAATGCCATACTGTTCCCTTACATGCCATATGTTTTTGTTACTGTTCGCTTATTCTCACAGTTTATCTGAAAGCTCTTGGTTCTGGGTGCTGGGCAAAAGCTGATGCTTTCCTGTGGTGTATATCTCGGATTTATGTTGTGCTGAATTGGGCAGTGAGTGCATCTCTGTACTATGGGCATTACATAGTGGATTTTATTACTAGAAATACTTTTGGTTTTATCTTGGGAAGTTATACCGCTCCCGAATAAGTAATCTGACTCCAATAGATTTTAGAACTCCATTAAATTGTGAGGATTGTGGACATGGCTATTACCAAAATATATTATTATTTTCTAATAATGTTTACTATGTGGCATCAGATTACTTATCAGTGCAGTTATACAGCTCAGGCAGCCACCAAAAACCATAGGATGCATGCCGTTTCCCTGCGATGTTCCTTGATATGCTCTGTAGTTATCCAGACTTCACAAGGTTTTATGATACGCAGGAAATGTGCTGCAACTGTGCATACTCTGCAAGCCCTCACAGTGAGCCCTGTTGTTGCACCACAGCTCCAAAAACAAGCACTGCACCTACTCAGTCTCAGACTTCACAAGCCCTCCCACCCCCCCAAGCCCTGACTCTAAACTGTAACACTGGCATAGTGCTGTGTTTTGGATTTAGGATGAGAATAATGTTGATATCACACTGGTGTTTTAGTTGTTGCTGAACAGTGCTTACACTAAGTCAAGGACCTTTCAGCTTCTCACACTGCCCTGCCAGCAGAGGCTAGGGGTTCAAAACAAACTGGGAGGGGACACATCCAGGACAGCTGACCTCAGCTGACCAAGTAGATATTCCATATCACATGACATCATGCTGAACAATAAGAGTTAGGGGAGTTGGCCAGGTGGTGGCAGCCCACTTGGGTTCTGTCTGGACATCAGTCAATATGTTGTAAGCAAATGTATTGTGCACCATTTGTTTTGTATATATCTCCTTTTATCATTATAATTATTCTTCCTTCCCTTTCTGTCCTATTAAATTTTCTTTATCTCAACCCACATGTGTTACCTTTTTTCTGATTTTCTCCCTCTCCTCACTGTGGAGGAGTGAGTGGCTGTGTGGGGCTGAGTTGTCTGCAGTGTAGTCAGGCTTCAGAGCACAATAAGTGGAGCACTTATTATAGAATTGTCACTTGGAACTCTTATTTTTCTCCCTCTTAACTCCTTGAATTGTCTTCAAAATACTAAAATCACAAGTTAATATCAAAAGGCATATTCTGGAGAAAAACGTTTCTAACAAAGAGATCTGTCTCACAGTCTAATCTGCCAAAATTTATCCTGCATTTAGAGTTATTTTGCCTGAATAAACAGCATTGAAAAGACTCAAGAGGAGACAAAACAATCTTTAAAGGAGCATAGATTACTGAAAATGGGTAATCTAAAATTACCAGATGAATGAGTAAAAGATACTACAGTCATAAATACGCAGTTAAAACTACTTGATTTGCAGCTGCCTTGATAATTTCCAATTAAGCATCTGAAGACTCTCTAACATATTAGCATATCAATAGGAATATAATTATATGTTCTTTCTTTATGTAAACTTGTGTTTGTTACATGGCAACCTAATTTCACATTCATTATCCCAGATTTAGTTTTTAAGTCTTGTGTGTACTTTCAAGTTCACTTCCTTACATGGACTTTTCAATGACAAAGATAGAGTAAGAATTATCAATAAAGCAAATATTATTTCCTGTAGATATATAAATATGTAGACAGACCAAGGGATAGATCAAAGGACAGTGAAGTGCTATTAGAGTTTCCTGAAATTTAAAACGTCTGTCTAGTAAATCCTTTATGTCAGCAGTAAGTTACAAAGTTAATATTAATGATGCATTCAAATGGAAGTTATTAGATGGAATAATGTAATGATGCAGAACAATTTATTAAAAAAAAAAAAAAAAAGTCTTTAATTAAAGTCCTAAGGACATTGATAAGAACAGTGGCAACATATTTTCATTAAAGTCAGGAAGAAAGAAAATTGTTACTAGAACATGAACATTGACAGCAAAGAGAGGATGAAAAACTTGGCTGAGACAAAGACACCACCAAGAAAAATGGTAAGTGAGCTTAAAAAGTGTAGCTGGAGTTAAAAATAGTCTAAGCACTTTATTAATTAGTCTAGACTTGAAATCATATCCTATTAAAGTCACTCAAAAGCAGACTGGATTTTAGTAACATCCATATAAAAATGGTATCCTAACATTGAAATAAACAAATATACAAAGCTGTACTGACACTCTACATCAAAGTAGACATGTAACTGTGCTAGTTTTGTCTGAGATAATTTTCTTCAAGGTAGCTGGTTTGAGGCTATATTTTGGATTTGTGCTGAAAACAGTGTTGATAACACAGGGATGTTTTATCTATTTTTGAGCAGTGCTTACACTAAGTCAAGGCCTGTTCTGTCTTTCACACCACACCACCAGTGAGTAGGCTGGTGGTGCTCAAGAAGTTGGGACGGGACACAGTTGGGACAGCTGACCACAACTGACCAGTGGGCTATTTCATATAATATGACATTATGCTCAGCAATAAAAATAGGGAAGACTTTGGAGGCAGGGCCACTGATAATGGACTGGTGGGATATCAATTAGTTGGTGGTAAGCAATTGTTTTAATTTGCATCACTTGTCTTTCTTGGGTGTTATTTCTCTCTCTTTGTTATTTTCCTTTTTCTTACTTTTTGTTGTTGTTGTTATTATCTTTATTTTATTTCTTGTTTTTTATTTTTGCAAATAAATTTAAAACCTTTAATTCTTTCCTTGTTCATCATGAACAATAATGTACTTTAAGAAAAATATTATATATTGATATGTGAAAATTCTGTTTCCATATTAAAGGTGACATATGAGGTCTGAGTCTTCTCTTAGTTGATACAAAACTGAAAGCAAGGCATTGAAAGTAAAATGATGCACCTGTACAAAAACAAGAAAACACAAGGCTACAATAATATCTGTATTGGAAGACAAATTCTTCCCCCTTAATTATAAAGTCTTGAATGTCCATATGACTACAGCAATAATTATAGATCTGAATAGTCTGAACATTTGAAATTAAAAATCTAAAAACATAAGTGATTTCAAGTAACAGAACTATTTCAATTGTAATTGTAAATACATCTCCAAACTTCTCAGAATCAACCGTCTGCAATGTTTCTGTCTTCTCAGCAGCAGGAAAAAAAAAAAATCTCATTCAAATTCATGCAATTTTTTGTTAAAGAAAATTTGTATCTTTTTTTTTTTTTCCCCCAAAATGTCCCTTTTGCCAGAAATAATAAAATCTTATTTATAAGATTTGCCAGTGGTTCATTTTTAGAATTTTATCAGCTGAGTTTTGATTTATACCTTTTTCTGTTAATAGAATTATTCACTGTAACACAAAGTAGGAAAGTCAGATAAAATTCCAAGTTCATGTTCTCTGCTTTCAGTTTTGATGGACTGTAATGAACAACATTATTGATCCATTGAATTCCATGTATACCATCAATAATGTTTATAAATACATAATACCTTAACAAAATTATTAGAATTTAGATCTATTACCTGAGTATTCTTAGAATCTAATAGTCTGAGAAAGAAAGGACATTTTAATTCCCCTGTTAGGAAGACAGTAGTATCCCACACTAAGGGGATGTTAACGACAGTATAAGAACCGAGGACATTACTCTTTTGATTAGAGGTTGTTTTCATTCAGTAATTTCAGAAGATCTTATTGCTGTAACACTAAATGACATATTTTGATTCAGCATCGCATAGTATGAAATTGTAGAAAAATCTGTACATGATAACAATGCTGCATTGAATCATTAAAACTGACCTCCTGGTCAATGAAACGTTCCATTATAGTATACAAAAACCTTCTCAGTCATACCAAGTCAATCTAGATTTTAAATTGAGTCTTTCTTCCAAATATGCCTTAACTGTTTATCTTGCCTACTAAAGATAAAGAGAACCTGAGGTACATGTCTCCCAGCAATCCTGGGAAAATATTGTAAGCAACAGTCAAATTCCATATCAACTATTTAATTACTGCCAGGAATTGGCAATCATCAGACCTTAAGGTGAAGTTGGCTAGTCAAAAGAAATGTTGTTTAAGGTCTGGGCTTTTTTTTTTATTTCTATGTTTTTGCCTATAAACTAGGGCCTAACTAATAAATGAGTCTTGTGCCACCTTTTCTTCAAAGTTATATCATATTAAATAACAGTAATTTGTATTGCCACAGATCACAATGTCAAAGAAATATATATATTGCATTATGTGTTTATGAATAACTGTATTATATTATGGTAAATACCTACAAATGCTGGTAAAAGTTAATTATCATATTTATATAGAGAGATAAATATAGCTTTTTAGGACTGAGAATGCTTAGGGACACACTGACATGTAGAGGAAAACTTCTTTATACAGGATCACTGTATTAATTTTCAGCAAGAATAAAATAAACTTTAAATTGTTTTGTGGTCTACAAGCAGGGTTCAAGCTTCCTAGTTTCTTCAGAACTCACATGTAGTGATTCTTTTCTTGCATCCAAAACTTCACACTCACAGTGTGAACATGCATACTCTTTTGTTGTGGCTCAGGAAGACAGAGGCAGAGCAGGAGCAGAATCTTTATATCAAACATATTATCTACGAAATATATTCAGAATCATAATTTCAGAATATCTACCATGAATTCTGTGTTTGATCTGTTTTTGTGTATGAATGCCACATATATGAAATTCCCGATTACAGCCTGTGTTCTGTTTTCTTTCCTATCTTCCTTATGGGACCATCAAAAACTGAAGACAGTGTAATTATGAAACCACTGTAGCACAGCAGGACAAGGGTTTCATTGCAACCAGAAAGAGCTAGGACAGAACATCCTCAATCCACAATGTGTCAGTCTTTTATTAGATGACTTTGTATATCTTTCCTTTTTCTCCCAGAACAATATGCTATAGTCAGGGTACAGAATTAACCACACCCACTTAGTAATTCAATACTTATTTCTTATTTGTGGCTGAGACCTTAGTTCTTTTATATTTCTCAAATGGTTCTCTGAAGAAAAATTACTGCTTTACTGTGTGAAATTTGAGTAATTCTGAGACATTAATTAATTTTCACTGCATTCTATACGATGAAGTGTCCAATATCCTAATTTCATAGATGGCTATCAGATAAGAAGAAAGGAATGCCATAGAAAATAAATATTCACAGTTATTCATCCCAAAGTGCTCTGGATCATCTTATAAGACCATCAGATTTTAGCATCACATGTTGCAGGACTTTTTCCTTCTCCTCCTCCCTTCCCCTCTCTCTCCCCCTCCACCTTCTGCATCTTCCAATAACTATAGTCACTCATTAGAAGGACAAGCATTTCTGCATAATTTATCCCAGTAATTAAATCAGACATACAAAGTAAGGGATGTGTAATAAACTGTAAGTTGTGAAATGAGAGTTTCCTATAGTGATGAAGAAGGTTTCCTGTGGAGGAAGAAATTGAATTTAGTTCTATATCTATTCAGGAAGGTATCATCTAAATTATTTTCTAATAGTATATACTTCCTTTTATATAATCAATAATTTCATCTTGACATGTTTACATTTGTTTGAGTTCTCATTTTATTTAACAGATAAAAAAAAAAAAAAAAAAAAAAAAAAAAGATAGCTGGCTAGCAGGTAAAAACTTTCTAGTTTAGCTGCTGAAGACTAAGTAAATTTTTTTAGCAACAGCATTGGAATTGTTTTGCCAGTGTCCCCTATTGAACCCTTTGCCTTTCATTCAGACAAATGGGAAAATGCAGTCGTCCTGACTGGAAGACTGTTGTACTTTGAGGACTTAAGGATCCACATAACTGACCTAAGCAGGCATGTGCTGTGCTGTACTGTGTTGCACATACCAATTGACTGTGCTGTGTTGCACATATTCCTTCACAGAAGATGAACCCATCTATCTGATGGTAATAGCAGAGCATGGAGGCTGCATCCACTTGGTGCCAGCTATAATGTCACTGGCTTATCTTTGACTTTATTTTGAAGTGAAACAACATCTCATATAAGCATCCTTTTCTACCACAGTACTTTTCAGAAAAATTTATAAAACCTCTGACAACCACAATACCCACAAATGTCACCTTGGACAGAACCTATGCAGCAAGTCATGGCTATGCTAGAGGTCCATCTAATGCTGCATCAACTCAGGGTTCCCAGCATCAGAAAGGATACAAGATTTTCTTAACTGGCCATTAGCTTTTATAGAAAGTTAATGAAATACTTATCTTTCTTGATAGAGTTTCTTCCTTTCTTGTGGCACACAAAAGAACCAGCCCCTGTTGGTGCAAAACAGAAGAGACAAAGGCAGACAATTTGTTTTCGGAAACTAACATCTTCTGAAGACCTTTGTCCTTATGAGAGAAAAACATAGTTTATTATAGCTTGCCATTTTATTTTTGTTTTAAGAAAAAAGTTTTAATTTATGCAATTGTTCAAAGAAAAATTGACCTTGCCTGCTTTAGTGATATAACTACCCCTCCTCCTTTCTGCAGTCTCATGAATTATAATGCTTTGACAATAAAGTTTGCAGGAGCTAGAAATATAAGCAATTGAGATTATAGATAAGGAGTATTTGAAAGCTTAGTTTAAAACATGACGTGTATGTATTCTTATATGAACAAATGTAACTGTGCATCATACTTACGGAATCTAATCCATGGAGACCTGAGTCTGACCATCAGGTCCTGCAGACAGTCATCATGGGGTCTGGCAAATGATCCCAAGTTTAGTGAAGTATGATGCAGTGTCAGATTGAGGAAAAAGCTAGAAGTCATGCATGTAAGAACAGGAGAAAACAGAGCAGAAGAGGTTACATTTATTTATATTTCAAACTGGTAAGATACCTAGGATCATATGTCTGATATCCACAATTCAGGAGGTATCTGAATAACTGGAAAGAAGCATGACAATCTCTGAAAGACTGAAATTTGTACTTTGCAGTAAAAGTTTACAAGAGCTCTTTCAAATTACTAAAGATATGATTAAGGCACTGACTTGATCACTGTCTGTTACCTTCACAAGGAACATAAATTTGAAAATAAAATGGACAAAGATGTAACTGACAAAGATATGATAAGACCTGATGGATGAAGGATTGATTTATACAGCTACCTGTCTACAATTTTTTTTTGGTTTAACTGCCTGTTAAATAAAGTTGCACAACTCTAAAGGTTGTGTAACTTTTTAAATCTTTTGCTTTTATGTTAATCAAAAAGACAATTTACCATAATAAAAAGAGTAGCAAGGCTCATTTTATAGTCTTCCAAAGTGAGAATTTTAAATTCTGATCATGAAAGATGTATTCTGACCTAAAGATGTATCCTGCATATAACTGTATCTAATGTAGTGTAGT
Organism: Megaceryle maxima; assembly: GCA_024605025.1. Lineage (NCBI taxonomy): Eukaryota > Metazoa > Chordata > Aves > Coraciiformes > Cerylidae > Megaceryle > Megaceryle maxima. The sequence continues at coordinate 12,819 of JANHGN010014310.1, forward strand.
TCTATTGACAATTTATGCAGGAGATAATGATAATAGCATTTTTGCATTTATAATCTTATTTATTTATTTATTTTATATCTAATTTTACCTTAAATAGAGCTCTGGTCCTTTTAGCAA
>JANHGN010014311.1:0-66933 GCA_024605025.1 Megaceryle maxima
AAACCTCAAGCTGTAGATCAGGGAGAACAGGAATATTCTTGGTGAGAATAGAGAGTACAGCAACATGGCTGGAACCCACATCCCAGGGCTGGCAGCCACCACTGAGCAGGTTTTAGGACACTTGGTCCTGCTGCAGAGGTGGAAGGGAACAGGTTGTTGGCAGAAGTCTTTCATATAAAAAAGCACTGAAGGGGGAACATTCCTGTACTGCTTTGCCTAAGCAGAAAAAACTCCCAAGTATTTGCTTCTGCCTGGTCAATGTGCCATGAAGACGTGGAGGGCAGCTTCTACACACTAAAGCCACAGTGAGGCGGTGACTGCTGGGATGGTTGCAGTTCTTTGGCATGGATGGTTTCTGTCCACCCTGTTTGCCCCTCAGCTCTGGGGGAATCAAGAGGTGGAGAAGAGGCTCTTGCCTGAGATCGGTGGGGTTTGGAGTGGTGTGTTTGGGGCTTGGCTGGTTTTGGGGGGGGGTGTGGGTTTTTCTGTTAATTTTGGTTGGTTGGGTTTTTTTTGGGGGGGGTCTTTTTAATAGCTGAGGGAGAATAATGTACTTTTGAGTCTTAAACATGGTTCCCAAAATGCTTGTAAAATCCATGTTTGGAATGAGTGGGTTGTCTTGGTATAGCACAGCTGGCCTCATTGTAGTGTACTCTGGTTTAGCCTTGGGTTAGGGTGATGAAAATTACCTGAATCTTTACATGTAATTATCTTAGCTAAAGAGTAATAAAACTTGAAGATCTGTGATTACAAAAGACCTTAAAGTCTTTGGGACTTAACCTGTAGCTAAAGAAATGCTGTACTTATGACATCTATAGTCTGCTTTTCATTCCTGTAGAGCTTGTCGATTAGGCTTAATTATGAAGATCCTGCAGTTGCTGTTGCTTAGTACTGTTTTTTTTGGTTGTGTGGTTTGGTTTTGTGGTGGTGTTGCTGTTGTTGGTTTGTTTTGTTTGGGATCTTTTTTGCTTGTTTGTTTTTGTTGTTGTTTTTACGAAGAAATTTAGATATGAAAGCTGAGAAACACAAACCAGCATGTAGCTTCAAAAAGGAGGAAATTATTCCAACTGAGATTGTACTTCCAAGTATCTTTCTGTGGAGAAGAGTCTAGAATATTGATGCTGCTAGTTAGTGAGATCAAGCCAACAGTGATTTCAGAAATAGTGGGGGCTTGGAAGAATCAATCCTATTATCTTCTATGTTCCACGTTAGTCCTTTTGGCTAACAGTGGAGTGTTTCCATGACAAATCCTATTGTGATGGTTTTCATAACAAGCCACAGGAGAAGAGTAAACGGCCTCAAGCTGTGCCAGGGGAGGTAGAGGGTGGACAGGAGGAAAAAGGTTTTCTGTGCAGGGATTGTCAGGGCCTGGGCCAGGGCTGTAGTGGAGTCCCCATCCCGGGAGGGGTTTCGAAGCCGTGGAGATGTGGTGCTGAGGGACGTGGTTTAGCGGTGCCCTGGCAGTGCTGGGGTAAGGGGTTGACTCCGATACTTTCGAGGTCTCTTACCCATAACGACCCTACAGATCTGTAACTTCCCCCCCTGCGCGTGCGCAAGAGGGAGCCGGTGCCTCGCGCCGGGAGGGTGGCGCACGCGCAGTAGGGCGCGGCAGTCGCTTGGTGCGCATGAGCGGTGACCGCAGTTTCACTTCCGGGGTGATACCGCCTCTCCTTCCGGGTTTCGCCTGCTGCTGTTGCGACGGCAGTCTCCGGCGGGGCAGTGGGGGGTTGAAGGGCCGCTTGACGCCATGGTGAGTGTGGGGCCTGGCCCGGTGGGTCTGCACTCGCTGCTGCTGCTGCTTCTTTTGCCCGGCGATGGGGGCTCCGTGGAGAGCGGCTCGGCCGTGCGGCCAGTCGTCCCTGCGCCGCGCCGGCTGTGCCTTCGCCGCCCGGGCCCGGCCGGCGTTGGGGCGCTGCCGGACGCCGTTAGTAACAGCTTGTCTGTTTTGTATCTTTCAGGCTCGAAACGCGGAAAAGGCCATGTAAGTACAACTGGGGGTGCTGGAGGGGGCTCCCCGGCTGGGCTGGGCCACTGCCCGTACCCATAATCCCTGAGTGGGCACTTCACTACAAGCACCGCTTGTTCTGGCCTTAGGGCAGAGACCTTCCAGCCCTGCGGGTTCCAGAGATCAGTCTGTGCTGTATCTTCTGTTACTTATGAAGCAGCACAATCGTACTCATGTGTTGTGCTGTCTGAGACCGGCACTATTTGGTTTCAGAGACTTCTGTGCCGTGGCTCACTTCCACAGAGCCGTGTTTGCCCAGTGGGAGTCACTGTTTTTTAATGATAATGGTTTTTGGTACATATTTGACATGTTATGCTGGTCGAGAAGTGGTGTGAGTTGGAGGGATACAGGGCATCTACATGCAACATACCTGATGTTATGGAGCTTGCATAGCTGTGCCAGATGATGCTACACTAACCACTGCAGGAGAGAAGCTGCAGCAAGGGGTGGACAGTAAATGTGGTGAAATATGTTATCATTGGCCTATTGGGGTTTTAGGCAGTTCTCATGCTTGGAACAGGCTAGATAGGTATCTGTCAGCATTTGTTTAAGTATAGTTCTCACTTGGAAGTGGCTTAGGCTAGAGTAGTAGTTTTTCAAAGAATCACAGGTTGGAAGGGACCTCAAGGATCATCTGGTCCAACCTTTCTTGGGAAAAGCACATTCTAGATAAGATGGCCCTACACCCTGTCCAGCTGAACAGATTTATTTTTGCATTGGCTTTCTTGAGTACATTTCAAAAAGGTTTGCAGGCCACATACTTAGAACTACTAGATTAGAGTCTTTTTAATATATTTGTCTCATGTTTTTCTTTTTCCTAAAACATTTTCTGAGCTTGTAATAGTAACTGAGAGGCTGAGCAGGCTGCGGTTGCTAATACCTGTGAGGTGTGCTCTTACAGTGATCCCATCCAGTGCCTCTGGGATGCTGGGTTGGATGGTGTGAGTTTCAGTCTGGAAATGGCTCTGAGCAGCAGATGGAGCCTAGATAACTGGTGTAGAAGCAGAGTATAGGTATGCTATTAAAAGGTATTAATGCATTCTCAGTTGTTTTGTGCTTTTTAAGGTAACTATTAAATGTCTAGTAAATAAACAAAACTGAGTATTAAAAACCTGTAGTCTGTGCAGTCTCTGCTCAGTTGTGAGAGACTCAAAAGACTTTGGTGACAATGATGCTGCTTTCCTTATGAAAGCTTTTTTCTTTTGAGTTTGTTTTGTGATGTATCCTCTGCTGAGATACTGGAATTTTATGACTGTGCATATAACTTGTTGACATCCCTGTGCTGCTAACAGCTATCACACTGGCCTATGCTAAACAGAAAAAATAATTAGCTGCTTACCAGGATTTATATTTATTTCAGAAACAAACCACTGAGGATTTCTAGTGTTAAAGAAGTCTCTAGCCAGAAGAGTTAGACAATTAATATGCTGAAGCCTTTGTTTTCTGCAGATTGTAATTAAGTCCATAATGAGCATCCAGAGCAGAAATTGCTCTTGGCGAAATGCTGATCCCTAAAAGTAAATCTGTTTTCTTTAGGACGGCCTTGGCAAGATTCCGGCAAGCTCAGCTCGAGGAAGGAAAAGTTAAGGTATGGTGTAAACAATCCTAAGGCTTCATTCACTCTAATCAAGAGTGGAATGCAAGAAGAAAACACAAATTGAACATCACTTTTTTTTTAAGGTAGTGTAGGTAGAATATGTAGTAACCAAACACCAGTAGTGCTGTAAATAGAGGCAGTGTGCCTCTATTTCATGTGAAAATGAAGCTTACTTCTGAGACCAGAGTTCTCTCTTGCAACTACTTACACAAACTGATTCACATACGCTTATTTTTACTGATAGTGATCACAAGGTTAGTTTGGATTTCTTTCAAGAGACAAAGAAATCCTTCACATAATCTTCTTCACTGGTATGTTGTGACAAAACAGTAACTGTGAAATGGGGCCTTCAGGATCACTGTGAACTCGAGGCTTGCGCGAGACATAACGCATTGGCATGTTACTAATGCAGCACATGATAGCTGTGCATCTGGTCATCATTGTCTTCACTGGCATGCAGCTTTTTAGCTTTTTTTTCCCTTTTGATTGATGTAAGATTGACCAAAAAAAATGGACTTGGCAACTTCATAATCAAAAAAATCCCCACCACTATAGTGAAAGAACTATCACCCCTAAACCTACACAGAACCCTAGAGACTGACTTTCAGCTATCTCTTGATATTCCTGTATGTTTTTTACTGAATCATAACTCAAATTGCAAGAATACACTCTAAATAGTGATTTGTTTTCCACTTATTAAAAATTGTTGGGAGCAGAAAGCGCTGGAGCTTGGTAGCACAGCTTGGGATTAATCAAGCGATAACATTTACATGAAATGCTGTGAATCTGTTGGTGCTGGGTTAACACTTGCTGGTGTGTGTGGCTTTCTGTCAAACAGGAACGAAGACCTTTCCTTGCATCAGAGTGTAATGAATTGCCTAAAGCTGAGAAATGGAGGCGGCAGGTAATGTCAAGCTATAGATCTTTCTAATTCTATAGTACATAGCATTTTAGCACTTCCTATTTAGACAGCCTGCTTACAATTGGTTTTTTTTGGCATGCTGACAGTTAATTCACAGAATAATTTAGACTGGAAGATCATGTAGTTCACTGTGGTGTTCAGAGCAGCTCCTACCACATCAAGTTGCCCAGGGCTGTGTCCAGCTGAGTTTTGAATATCTTCAGGGGTTTGGATTCCACAGCTTTTTGGGGACCATGTTTCAGCATTTGATTACCTTCTTAATGTTTGGTGGGGTTTTTTCCTCCTTGAATTTAATCAGAATATCCCCAGCTACTACTCGTGTTTGTTGTTACTTGTTCTATTGTCATTGCCGGCTCAAACAATTTGTCTTCTCTGGAGCCCTGTAGTTGAAGACAGCTATAGTTTATTCCCTCTGCATCTTCTCTTAAGGCAGAACAAATCCAGTTCTCTCTCAAAGCCTTCCTCAGCACTTCATGGGCTCCTAGGCTCCTCATCACATGTACTGCTGTAAAAAACATTTCCTTGGTTTTTAAGCATTTGAAGTGCTATATTTGTCTGAATAAAATTTGTCAGTACTTTTTTTAGCCTTTTCTAGTTTTTTGTTTTGGGTCTGTTTTTTGGTGGTTTTTTTGGTTTTGTTTTTTTTTTTTTTTTTTAGCAATTAACTTCTGTGTTCTTATTTAATTAGATCATTGGGGAAATTTCCAAGAAAGTGGCGCAGATTCAAAATGGTAAGATTTTTCTAATTGCTGTTTTGTTGGGGTTTTCTTTAATCTCCTGTCCTAAGCAGTAAAAATCACATTTCGTGTGGACTGTACTGTTTCCATTGCATAAATTCTGAGACTACTCTGGTGCTTCTAATAAGCTCCTTAATTTAGTGTTGTGTTTTTCCCCACTCTAACAGCTGGATTAGGTGAATTCAGAATTCGGGACTTGAATGATGAAATAAACAAACTTCTGAGGGAGAAAGGACACTGGGAATTCAGAATAAAGGAGTTAGGAGGTCCTGACTATGCTGTAAGTGTAGTTTATTTTGTACAACGTGATTGTTCTGCTTGCAAGTGATTAATGAGAAAAAAATCTGTGCAATGTTTAGTTCACCACATGTTAAATTTTAAACAATGAACTCTGTTTATTTTCCAGCGGATTGGACCAAAAATGTTAGATCATGAAGGGAAAGAAGTTCCTGGAAACAGAGGTTACAAATATTTTGGAGCCGCAAAAGATTTACCGGGAGTTAGAGAACTTTTTGAAAAGGAGCGTAAGTAAATAGCAACTCTTCCTAGACGTGACTCTGCCTGGTAGTATCTTGAGTAAAAGGTCTTCATTAGTGTTTGGGGAGTGCAAGTAGCAGCATATCCTGGGCCTGTGCCTTAGATTGGCTAAATGGAATGCTGAACACAGGTAATTAACTAAAATGCTATTTCTTTGGGCAAAGAACACACTGTTTACAGTTTAATTAAAGAAATAGAAAAGAGTAAACCATTTTCTAAGAGGAGTTCAAAATACCAAGGACTAATGTGCTATAGAGACCTTCCAGCATGACAAGTTAACCTTATTGATAAGTTCTGTATTGTACTCTAAGTTCAGAATTAGAAAAAAAAAAAAATTGGCTTGAACATAATTTTAGAAGCTGGAATTGTGGTGAATGGCAACCATGTTCTTTCAGCCCTCCCACCACCTCGGAAAACTAGAGCTGAGCTTATGAAAGCCATTGATGCAGAATACTATGGCTACAGGGATGAAGATGATGGTATTCTGGAGCCACTGGAACAAGAACATGAAAAGAAAGGTATGGGAAATTCAAAACCTGTGTAAATCAGTCCAAGAAGGGAGGTGGTTCACTCCGAAGTTAAGATATTTTACAGTTTTTCCCTGCGGGTCTTGTCTTGTGCTTAGCTGTCAGATTTCATCTGTCACATAGGTACTGTCAAGAATGTCAGGGGTGAGGGCACGTGCTTTAGAGCTGGCTTTCATCTTTGCTACTGCTAATGATTTAATATTGTCAGCAAGTGATTAAAAATCTCTTTTTTTTTTTCCCATCTTTTTAACACTTCAGAATGCAATCTACTCTTTTACAGCAGGGAGATCTGTGGAACTCAAGTGGTTATCTCCCTCTCTTGTGGAAATGGACCCCACCATCTGTTCCCTGTCTCACCTAATTATTTATCCATAAATCCAGCTCTAGTTTTCTTGGAAATGCTGAAGTCTCAGTGGCCTATGTTAATTTATCAATATGTCATCATCTCAGAACTTCAACACATTTGTTAATATTTTTCCCTTTGAAGCCCATACTTTCACAATAGATAATATTTATCCACGTGTCTGCTCTTTAGCTTTGTTTCTTACTGACTTGCCTGGTAAAGACATCAGGATTATGAGTCTAATTCCTGAAACACTGTTAAAATTCATGTTTAAAACTGTTTGCCATCTTCTGGTGTTTGTGTCACTTTATGTAAGAGGCCACCCACCACCTTTAAGAGCTTAGCTGTTTCCTGAATAGTTATTTCAATCCTGGTGTCTGATCCTTGGCCGTTTGTTGCTGTTTGCTTTGTGTGTTTGTTTTATGATCTTCTGAAGCTTCAGCTGCAGGCAGATCCTCAGTGCTCTGTAGGAGATGTCTTGCTATAGGAACCCTGGACTCTTCCACAGAACTCAGCATATAAAACAAACAAATTTTGCTTGAATTGGTGCTTCATTTTGTATACAATTTTGTCTTTGAAATTCGAGACAAAAACTTCAAAGGAAACTGTGGGAAGTGACTTTTAAAAATGATTACAAGTTGTTGAGTTTGTAGCTGTTATCAATATTTAGTATCTCTTGGTGTGCTTATCCAATTACCCCTTCTCCACATGGAGATCTTCATAATACTGTGTCTTAGAGATCATGCCTTGTTAGTTGGATTATAGGACAGGGAGGAGGAGGGGAAGAAAGGAAATATTTCACTTATCTGTGTCCTGCAGCATAGCCTGTAGAACCTAAAACCAAGAGATCAGTAGCTGGCTGGCAGACAATGGATAACGTAGGAAGGAAGTTGTGTGGTGTAGCACTCCCAGGAAGGCCTTCCACTCTGTGTTCATCTTGCTAATAACAGGCAGGAGAGGTAGCTCATCTGAATTTGTGTGATTAAGAAAATTATCTGTGGTGATTGTGCTACTTGAAATACCAAGGCTAGAGATGGTAACAGAACTAATAGGTGTACTATTAATGCACAGTAGCTAGGATTCGCTTAGGGTCACTTGCCTGGGCTCTTGTGGTTTTTATCTGAAGAGTTAAATTTATGAAACATAGTACTGAAAAAACTTCTTATTTTGGAGTACCTTTTCTGTTATGAAACTACACAAAAATGTAGCCACGTGCCATGACTGAGTTAGATCTTGCTCTTACCTGGGAGAACATTTTAATGTTTAATCTTTGATAGCAAGGGGGAATGACTGCTGACTTCTGCTGTTGTAGGCATTTTGTACTGTCTACTTGCATTAATCTTGCACTTGTTTAGGATTTTTATACACTGGTAAAGTTGCTGATTAAGCTGCTTAAAACTTGTTTTAGCCCCTAGCCGGCAGCAAGTTACAGAATTGGAGTTGTGCTATAAAATCAGAAATATGCTACGAGATGAGAGGTTTACATGGGTGGTCACTGTAAAGAGTGTAATCATGTTTAATTAACTACACAGGGATCAACATTCCTATAGCTGTTGAGATGTTAGAGCTGTAAGAGCTGCTTCACCCAGTCATGTGACCCCCATTACTTAGTTCAGAAAGTAGGTTGATATTTATCCATGACATTTAGAGTCTAAAACGTACCCAACTAAGGCATTATTGAGGACCACATTTTTATAATGCTAACATTGGGTTTTGCTCAGACTATGCTGATACACTTTATTAAGATACTACATCAAGACTGCAGTAAGCGTGTGTTACCAACACAGAGGATTTAAGCAAGAAGTTTAAGTCTGTTGGAAGTAGGACTGTGCTGCTTTAACTTGCTCTCAGATACACTTGCTGTTTTCCCTCACTAACTAGTTATAGCAGAAGCAGTCGAAAAATGGAAGATGGAAAGAGAAGCACGGCTTGCAAGAGGTGAGGAGGAGGAGGAAGAGGAAGAAAACATTTATGCTGTCAACGACGATGAGGTGTGTGATGGCTACAGTGAGGTGCCACTTCAAGAGTCTTCTAAGCTGCTGTCTTGGACGTATAGTTACTTTGCGAAGAACCTGTCTGCTGCTGCATTCTGCTTTTCTCTCTGCCTTACTATATAATTGTCCCTGTTTAGTAGCAATCCCTTGTAGAGGAGTACACGTGGTCCAAGTTTAAAGAGCAATGAAAGCTGTCAGCTAGGGAAGTCTTCTGACTGGGGCAAGAAGCAACTAACAGCTGAGACCTTGCTGCAAATTAACTAGCACTGCCTGGAATGCTGATGTTTGTGGTAGTGTGGTGTTAACACTGATCAGTCCTGCTTCAAAGTACAATCTGCATCAGTAACAGCACAAGTAGTTCATGTACAGTGGATTTCATGTTGTCAGAGGGTGCCAGGGTCTTGTTTGTACTTGAATCCTGATACAGCAAGGCTCTGCTGATGCTGTAGTTGCTGCTGTGACATGGCTCTTGTTTCTTTATTTTCCCTGCTCCAAACACCAGTAAGAGTAGGGAGGGATATTGCTGCCGCTCTCCAAGGTCTGTGAAAGAGGTCCTAGAAACCAGTTCTTATTTTGCAGTCTCTGCTGAAGTGGGTTTATCACAAGAATAAAAAGAAGATAGTCCATAAGGTGCAACTGGTTGATTCCTTCAGTGCCCTGGTTTATTAGTATTGTCTCACGGCTCAATAGCTCAGCTTATGGTTCTTAAACTCACCTGCTCTCAGGGGTGAAAACAGAGCAGTACAGAGCTATGCAGGGAAGTGGTACATATATTTTTAAAGCACTTGCTTTCTTGGTTAGCTGGCTCCTCTTTGGTTTATAACCAGAGAGATATGGAAGAAGAAGGAATACAGCTTTACATTCATGCCTTTGCTGCAGCAGAGGAAAAGCCATATGAAGAATGAAAGCAGTAATTCTGAAAATGTCAAGGAGCAGGATGTGAACATGATGCTTGTCATAGTCCTTTCTGGTTTGGTCCTGCTCACCTCATTCTTGTGTCTGTAGCATTGATCATGCTTTATCTGTTTCCCTCTGGCAAAGAAAATGGTTTTTTATGATCTCTGTAGAATGTAAACTTGATGAGGCTTAATTTTTTTTTTTCCCCAGTCTGATCAGGAAGGTGGTAAGGATAGAGAAGGTGAAGAAGGCCAACCGAAATTCATTGCGCATGTTCCAGTGCCATCTCAACAGGAGGTAAGACATAACAAAATTGAGTTGCAGAGCTGTGCTCTGGCTTTTGCAAGACTTAGCTTATGGTAGATCATTAGTAAAAGTGTCCTCAATTTGTTATTTCTGTGACTTAACTCTGTAGCTGTTTAATCCTCTTGCAAATGGTGTGGGACTGGCCAGAATTAGGGTACTGTTGCTATAACCCTTTTCACCTGAGAATTTCCCAAACCTTCCTTGGTGTTGCATAAATCCGAAGGTGGTGTAGCATTGTGACCAAGATTGCCTACTGTATCTTTACTGTGCTTTTCTGATGACAGTCTAATTTTCTTTAAGATTAATAGGATGATTTCTGAAATGTGGGATTTGCTCTTATAAGTTCTCTAAAATTATTTTGATGGCATGACTTTGACTATTATATTTTGAAACTGCAGGAGAGAAGTAATGATTAAGAATATTGCTCACTGGCTGATGATATTCTCTTAATGAAGAGACCATAGCTGAGAGTCAGAACTGACTTTCTAATACATGACCACTGATGTGCATAACAGTCTTTTCTAATTACACAGTAGCCAGTGTATTCTTTCCTCTTTTTTAGTGGCAAATCATTCTGTACTCTGGTGTTCTGCATTTGTTAAAGCTATATGTGAGACAATTGTTTGAAACAAAATTCAACTGACTATCGAGAGTAAAATAAAACAGCAGCTAATGGCTTAATTAAAAAGGGAGGAAGCATATATCTGAAATGGAGGCATCTATTTTACTGCTGCTTTTGACTTCTGTGAGCTTCAGCTTCTTAATTCAACTACTTTTATACTAGTACCTCTTAACTTTCACAGTCTGTTTCCTGTGTGGAGAGCAGTGTAGGGGAGAGGGACCTGGGGGTTCTGGTGAACAGCAGGATGACCATGAGCCAGCAACATGCCCTTGTGGCCAAGAAGGCCAATGGCATCTTGGGGTGTATTAGAAGGGGGGTGGCTAGTAGGTTGAGAGAGGTCCTCCTACACCTCTGCTCTGCCCTGGTGAGGCCACATCTGGCATATTGTGCCCAGTTCTGGGGCCCCCAGTTCAAGAAGGACAGGGAACTGCTTGAAAGAGTCCAGCACAGAGCCACAGAGATGATCAAGGGAGTGGAACATCTCCCTTATGAGCAAAGGCTGAAGGAGGTGGGTCTCTTTAGCTTGTAGAAGAGGAGACTGAGTGGTGACCTCATTAATGTTTATAAATATAGTAAGCGTGAGTGTCAGGAGGATGGAGCCAGGTTCTCTTCAGTGATGTCCAGTGATAGGACAAGGGGCAATAGATGTAAACTGCAATATAGGAGGTTCCACAAAAACATTAGGAAAAGCTTTTTCACTGTGAGGGTGATGGAGAACTGGAACAGGCTGCCCAGAGAAGTTGTGGAGTCTCCTTCTCTGGAGACTTTCAAAACCTGCCTGGACACATTCCTGTGTGACCTACTCTAGGTGATCCTGCTCTGGCAGGGGGGTTGGACTAGATGATTTTTCAAGGTCCCTTCCAACCCTAACATTCAGTGGTTCTGTGATTCTGTGGTTTTCTTTCTCCTGTTTAAGAGCTAAGCACACTAGGTTTCAGCATCTCACTTAAGCTGAATGTCATTCTGGTTTTGTATTTGCAGATTGAGGAAGCTCTTGTGCGGAGAAAGAAGATGGAGCTTCTTCAGAAGTATGCCAGTGAAACCCTCATGGCCCAGAGTGAAGAAGCAAAAACACTCTTAGGATTGTAACACTGCACCAGTATGTCCTGGGGTTTATGTAATCCATCTAAAAGCAAAAGGTTCATATATTCTGGTAGTAATCATTTGTAGCTCTGAAAGTCCCTTTGGGTGTTAAGAGTGAAGTGGTGAAATTATGGTGTGTTCTGCAGAAGGAAAACCATCGTTTTGGTTTATCCACTAGGATGACTTGCACTTCAGTGCTGAAAAAGATCAAACCTAGATTAATTTGACTGTTCATCTGCAGCAATTGTCTTCAATCCTTTCCCATTGTAAAAGGGTTTGTTCAGTGGTCCCTCTTACAGATAGGACCACAAACCCTTCTGGTGGTTTGTAACCGTGCCTGGGTGAATTGCTTTAATGCTGGATATTTCAGCAACCATTGTAAATACTTACAACTTTGGATACCTTGTTCAAAAATTTTTAGTAAATCTTATTTATGAGCCTGATGTCTTGTTCCATTCTAGCTCAAAGGATTGTGCTGTTTTCCTCATCGTAGCTGAAGAATGGGATCCTAAACGGCCATCCATATGGGGATTTGCAGCTCTGCATCCCCTGCTGCTCTTAGCTTACATGCCTGGTGACCAGAGGCAGATAACAGCAGGGCCTGCTCAGAATCTTACAGGTGACTGGCATTTGTTACATGGGTCTCAGTGAATGAAATTTGAAATGGCACATCTGCAGCCATGCAGTAGTAGATGTGCTATCTAAGGAATATAGTATTTAATAACCAAGTAACCATGTCTGGGACTATTTAGTTTCTAGATGCTCTTAGTATTCTTCACTATCTATTGTAAATAATCCAATCCAGAACAAGCAAAGCTCTAAATTATAGAGGCAAGCTTTGTCTTATTTCAAATAAGTGAACAAACAAAAACCCAACCACTCTTGAAAAACTGGGAAGCATATCTGCCAAATTTAAATCTTAAAAAGAAAATAAATAAACTCAAGTATTGATGGCAAGCAACTAAAATTGCATACGTGCTCAAAAGAGTAGCTATGGGCTCTGAGCAAGGTCAAGATAATGACATAGAGAAGTTTTTCAGGCAGTGCTGATCTCTGCTGACCAACACAGAAATGGAATAATTTCACAAAAATGTGGTACGGAACTGTGCCATGCACACTGGCTGCTCCTTGAACCCACTGTACTAAATATTCACTCTAGCTCTGGGTGCTGAGGATTTTAAAGCTGAAGCCAAAAAGGCTTCATCCAAGCCAACAAATAGCAGAGTAATTGTTTGCCAGCAGTGGCCTGCAGCAAAACAGCTACATTCTCCTTGCTGTCTGGGCACTCTAGGTTTTGTGCTGCCAGACTGCATGCTCTGTGGCTGATGTTAGCTTTACAAGGAATGGGGTGCCTGTTTCTGCTGTTGTGGTCCGTGTACAGTGAGATCAATAGGATGAGGTTCAACAAGGTCAAGAGCTGGGTCCTGCACTTGGGTTACAACAATCCTCCAGGCTAGGGGAAGAGTGGCTGGAAAGTGCCCAGTGGGAAAAGGCCTGGGCTGTTGGTTGACAGCTGGCTGAAGATGAGCCAGTATGTGCCAAGGTGGCCAAGAAGGCCACCAGCATCCTGGCTTGTGTCAAAAGTAGTGTGGCCAGCAGGACTAGGGCAGGAATTGTCCCCCTGTATTTGGCAGGGGTGAGGTAACCCCTCAAATTCTGGGTTCAGTTTTGGGCCTCTTACTCCAAGAAGGGCATTGAGGGGCTGGAGCATGTCCAGAGAAGGGCAGTGAAGCTGGGGAAGGGTCTAGAGCACAAGTCTATTTAGGAGCAGCTGAAGGACCTGGGGTTGTTCAGCCTGGAGAAAAGGAGGCTCAAGGGAGACCTTCTTGCTCTCAACAACTTCCTGAAAGGAGGCTGGAGCCAAGTGAGGTTTGGTCCCTTCTAAGGAACAAGTAATAGGACAGGAGGTAATGGCCTCAGGTTGCACCAGGGGAGGTTTAGGTTACAATTCTTTAGGAACAATTTCTTCCCCACGAGGGTTGTCAAGGCCTGGCCCAGGCTGCCCAGGGCAGTGGTGGAGTCCCCATCCCTGGAGGGGTTTCAAAGCTGTGGAGCTGAGGGACATGGTTTAGTGGTGACCTGTCAGTGCTGGGATAACGGCTGGACTTGATGATCTTGAAGGTCTCTTCCAGCCGGAACAACCTTGTGGTTCTACGACACTCATGTGACGCTGCCTGATGAGGTAACACCTGAGCACAGCGTCCGGGGGGGGGAGGCGGGGCCTCCCCCGTGAGGCGGTAGCTGAGAGCCGTGGGCGGGGCGCGTTTGAAGCCCGGGCGGCGGCGGCTGGGGCCGGTCCCTCGGCGCTGCCGCCGCTCCCTCTTTTCGCTCCCAGCCGGGATGTCGCGGGCGCTGCCGCCACTCCGCGCACTCCTCAGGGCCGGCGCCGCGGGGCGACCGCCCCCTCCCTGGCTCCCAGCGCTCCGCGGGCTCTGCGGCGCGCCCTCGTCTGAAGGGAGCGGCGGGAGCCAGGTAAGCGAGGGACCCGGGACGGCGTGCGCCGGCCAGCCGTTGTGTCCCGGGAGCGGGCAGGCTCGGCTGGGCCATACTGGTGCTTTAAGGCGTGCGGGGCGAGCCTGAGCGAAACCGAAACGGCCTCGACGGGTGTGGCGAAGCCGGGCTGGGCCGCCCGCCTGCTCTGAGAAGCAGCCGCGGGGGCGCGGACCCCGGAGGGTGGCGCTTCACGCGTCCGGGGCTTCCCCTGCCCGAAGTGACCGTGTCTTTCCCGTCCGCCCGGGACCTGGGAGACTCTAACCGAAGGTTTCCTTGTCGGTACCTGACCCCCCCCCCGGGCTTTTGCTCTGTGCGGTTACAAAGGGGAAGAGCTGGAAGGGGCTGTGGTGGCGCCGGGAGGCAGCGCGGGGCTTCACCCGGCCCCTGGCAGATCGCTGCTGTCGGGAGGAGTGTTCCCTCTGTGTCAGGGAAAAAAAACCCCAGCATTTCAATTTAATTATTTCCCTGTTGGATATACGCTCAACTCTTTTTTTTTTAGTTCTTTTTTTTTTCATTGTATACTGAGAAAATTTTTTGTGTATGTGGTACAGTGTTGTTCACTGTAAAATTCATATTTGCAACTATATTATTTACAGACCGCAAAATTAACGTGAAGAACTGTCTTTATTATGAAACTACTACGTGATAGTTTCAGCCATTTCTCATGCCGGTTCCCACAGCCGGAGAAGGCTGTGGAATGTTTGTGAGGAGCCTGCAACGTCATTCCCATGGCAGTGGGGTGGTTGCGCGTGTGGCAGCCTTCGAACTGCTGCAAGCAACTTGGAGACAATGGTTGCAGGGCTTTTTTGCTTTTAAAGAGAGGAGAGAAAGAAGAGGGCTTCAGGGCGAGTTATTGCATATGAAACTGAACAAAAAACAACTGCCTAATTTAAATCAATGCTAATGCAATGTATTTAAAGTGCTGATTTTATTAAGCTGGGCTGTGTGGGAGAGTGTACTTAAATGCCTGGGTTTGTAGATGTTGTCAGTGTGCAGTGGTTTTAGAAAATGCAGCGGCAAGAGCCAGCGTGTTCCGTGTGTCTGAGGCTACATCACCATTCACATGACAGTGTCTCTCTGTGCTGTACCTAGCTGTGGGAAAAATGTAACCCTTAAATAATTGATGAAAAGTGCAGCTTAAATAGGTAAAATGTCCTTCTCCCTGCTTGGGGAGAAGAGTGGGCTGGGTCGCTGTCAGTATGTGCCCTGAGATGACTCCAGTAGCAGAGGCTGTGCCACCTCCCTTGGCCAGAGTTCACCTGTTCTCATCATGCTCAGCCTCTGCGCTCCTTTTTTGTCAGATGATGAAAGAATCCTAAGAGTCCTGGATTCCATTTTAGGGTTGGGAGAGAAATGAAGTTTAGATTATAGACTCTTTCTCATCTGTCCTTTTCCAACCTGATTAAGTAATGCTTTCATTGCTTGACGGCCCTCTCTTTGTCTCTGTTCCTTATCACCCAGCTCATCTTTACACTCAGGAAGCCTCACTCTCATTTTCTGGGTTCAGAAAGTCCAGCCCCTCTTCAAAGGCAGGCAAGGGGATAAGTTTTAGTGACTCGAGCAGCATCTTTGGTGAAGGAGGTGCTGACTTGACCATAGGCATTAGTCTGCCACGTACACATCAGTTCATTCTTAGTTTTGTAAGGAGCACACCAGGTATCTGGTTGTAGTCAAACCTGTAGTGGAATGGAAAAGCCCACGTGGCGGCAGGGAAAGTTTTAGTATCCACACATCTTGTAAAGGAGGAATCAAGTATAGTATTTGCATTCAAGACCTGTGTGCTGCTGAAAAATTCACTGAAGTTTATTTTGTTAGTAATTTACTTTGTTAGTATTTTATGCATTGAATTACCTGTGGAACAGCGTAGGGTCAAAGTGGTTAGAAGTGTGAGCAGCGTGTATTTTGTACCTCTAACTCAATTTGTCCCTGTCTTCAAAGCCATTTTGGAATTATTTATAAAGCAAGGAAGAGCTCATGAAGGCTGCATGTGTAAGGAAAGTGTAGTTGTATGGCTCTTTGTTTTCACAGTAGGTATTTTAGAATATGAATATGTCTCTAATGAACATTAACATGTGCAAGGTTAAAAATCTTTCTCTGTGGAGACATAAGGTTTCCTCAGTGCTACCTTTTGTTTATCAAACGTGTAAGTATGGGCATAGCTAGCATACTCTTTCTTTTAAATTCCTTCTTACAGCTCAATATGCGGCCATCCTTTGGTTTTCTTTTTGACATTGATGGTGTACTGATACGAGGAAAGACTCCGATTCCTGCTGCAAAAACAGCGTTTCAAAAGCTAGTGAATTCTCAGGGACAGTTCTTGGTGCCTGTGGTGTTTGTCACCAATGCAGGGAATTGCCTTCGCCAGAAAAAAGCTGATCAGTTGTCTCACCTACTGGGAGTTCCAGTGAGTACCTTATAATCCTGTTTATTCAGTTATTTACTTAGGGTGAATGTGCCAAATGTACTATCTTCCATTAAATGCCTCTCAGTTCATCAGTTTTGTTTTTCCCTTAAGTTCCCTGAAAAGCTTTGCTGGAGGTAATATAAAAGTAAAAAATGCTTTCAGAAGCTAATGATATTTCCTTTGGTAAAGGTACTGATTTTTCCAATGGTAATAGTATTTCTTTGCAATGTTTTTATTGTGGGAATAAATCTTGCCTTCTCCTTGTGAATAAAAAAAAAAAAGTGTGTGCCAGTAACATGACTCTGGTCAACTAAGCTGAGTGTCTTCTGTGGTAATGTGCCAGAGAGGAGCTTCCTGCCTATTTTTAGTATAAATGGTAAAATGTTATTCCCCCTGATTTGCTTCATCCATGGATATATTCAAGACCAGGTTGGATGGGGCTTTGAGCAACCTGGTCTAGTGAGACGTGTCTCTGCCCATGGTAGGGGGGTTGGAACTAGATGATCATTAAGGTCCCTTCCAACCCAAACTATTCAATGATTCTATGATTTGTGGGGCACTGTGAGCAGCAGGACTTCTCTGTTGCTGGAGACTGTTCGAGCATTACTAAGAAAAATCCATGAAGTCAGTTCTGCAGTGCCTTTTGTTTCAGGAAGGGCCAGCAGACCTGGGCATATCTGTATCAATAAAAATTCTACGTTACGGGTAAAAGGACATCTCAGGTTTGGTTTGTGTTTTGTTTGTTTGTTTACTTGGGGTTTATTTGGTTTGGGTTTGGGTTTTTTATTATTGTTTTGTTTTTTAGATCTGTAAAGGTGATAAGTAGTGACTCATCATAGTATCCTTTCAGCATAATTATTTTACTGGCTTTATACCTATGGAAGGAATGGGGCTATGTAAACTTAAAAAGAGGGTTTGATACAGTTAAATCAATGTTACAGTCAAAAGGAGCATGACTGGAATTAGAGCGGTTCTGATTCTTCTTCCCTGTTTGTTTTATAACTGAATTTGCTGATTCTGTAAAACTAGGAGAGAAAACCTGGTGTTCATGTTGAATAGCATAATTCTGAAAGGCCATGTTTGACAGTGGGTCAGGAATGTATTTTTTTTTTGGCATATTAACAATAAGTCATCTGTGAAATTTAGGACTAAGTGATACAGTTGCATTTTACATAGATATGCATGATTGGTTTGTGATTCATAGAACTCATCATACCTTTTCATTAAATGTACATACAAATAACTTCCCTGAAAACCAACCGGCTGCTTTTGTTTTTAAATCCCAAACAGATTTCACAAGATCAAGTGATGATGTCACATAGTCCTCTGCGGATGTTCAAACGGTATCATGAAAAATGTGTTCTTGTATCTGGACAAGGACCACTTCTTGATATTGCTCAAGAGTATCTTTTAAAAAACCAAACAAGCAAACAAACAAAACAAACAACTCAAAACCAAAAAAAAACAAGCACAAAACAACTTTCTGTTTAAGTATTTTCCTTAATCAAGTTCAGGGGATCCTGTGGATCAAGTGAATACCAAGTACTTAAACACTACAAATCCAGTAATGAGCAATGGTTGTTCTTACTATGATGTCAAACTTATGTTTTGAAAATAGTCGTATTGATATTTGCTTTGCCAAAGCAAATAAAAAAGAATTATTTATTGAATTTGTATGTAAGTGACGCTTTAGCACTCTTGAGGATGAGAATGTGACATTCTGTTATTTATCACATCTGACTTTTAGCTCAGGGGCTCAAGATCATCTTGTAAGCATGTGACCAGGCCAGGTCACGTTGTTTTCATAACCAACATCAACAATAGAATGATGTTTGAAAATATTTTGCCACTTGTGTGGTGTATCTGCCAAAAAGAACTCAAATTATGTTGTTCTAACAATGCCAGCAAAGCTTCAAACTGCAATTTAATGACTTTAACATTTGCATGGTGTTTGCTCATGCTTCCAGTAACTTCCTTCTGCACTTCTTTCTTTATCAGGATTTTAATTAAAGTTATTGTAAATCATAAGTTGTAAAAAATGTATATACAGCTTTTAAGTTTTACTCAATTACAAAAATAAGAAAGAATTACTGAAAGAACATTTCAGTCAACTGCTGAAATTTGTTAGGCCTGACTAAGAGAAAAGTATTCTTAGAAGACTGAAGGCAAAATAGAAAAAACCTATTTCTGTTCAATATAATTTTCATATGGGATAATCTTATCTTAAAAGCATTTTACGAGTGGGTTGTGGTGTTAGTTCCTGGTCCAAATCAGGTGGCTTCATTTGCATAACTGATATATTTAAATAACTCTTATTTTCATTTGAATTGTAAGAATTTGTCTTGGCATTGCATGTAGCATCACAACTGCTTTTTACATAAATGAGCAGTTTTAGTTTGATTACCTCTTGTTAACTAAGTTTAAATTAATGGGATATAACAGCATTTAAGAGCACTACTGTGCAAATCGGAAGGATACTTTTTTTTCCCTTTTGGTACTTCTCTGTTTTGATGTTCTTCGGTATTTATCGTAACTGCCGTAGTTAAACCAGAGTGCTCGGTCCTACATTTTGCAAGAGGCTGAGCTTTTTGGTGGTTGTTTATCAAGCAATACGTTTGCAGCTATAATGACCTAAGGAAAGCACAGTTTGCAGAGACAATCTGATTTTTTCCTCAGCCAGCTCATATTTCTTCCCTGCAATAGTTACACAAGATGTTGTCTTACTGCCAGATAAACTTCTTGTGCTTATGTAAAGATGATCTTGGAGTATTGCAGGTGAAGAACAACTTCTTGCATTTCATCTCATATTTGGAGAAAGATTTATGTATAATTTCTGTCTTAAGATTTCAGACACACAGGTCTCTTGTTTATAAATAAGGGGACAATCATCTTTTTATCTCACAGAGGAAGAAGTGAGTCATTGATATGTTGCTTTCATTCCTAAATAATTAGCTTTATCAGACAAACTGTGTATGTTAAAATGGAGTTGCCAGTTTTCAAAATCTTCTAATACAAGTAGTTGTGTATCCTTAAGTGGCGTTTTCTCAGCCTTGGTTTCTGCCAGCCTATTACCATCGAAACACTGCGGGAGAAACACCCTCTGCTAGATGCAGTTGACCATGACAGAAGATCTAACATTCTGGTGAGTGTGTATTTCTGCTTCAGAATGATTTGTTTGCCCTTTTAACATTCTTCATTTGCTCTCTTCTACTATGACATTCTATAGTAGGGGTCAAGCCTTGTATTGTTTCTAGACTGTCAGGGTTGCTTTGATTGTAAATTAATGCTTTGTAGATAACTATTATTTTTTCTGCAAAGGACTCCCTTTCTTGTTTATACCATTATTTAAATATATTTAAGCTACTGAGCTAATGTTGTTCTTACATTGTACTTAGGCTTTGTTTTTTCTAATCCTTTATTTGTTTTATTACAGCATTTTCAAGATCAATAGTATAGACCTTTTTTTTTTTTTTCTATCAGTGGTAATTCTTTAACATAATCTTTGATTTTGTAACTTACTGTTGTGTGTAAAAAAGTTATAATTCAATACAGATACCAAATTCAAAGTCTGTCTTGGAAAGCTTATTAGCTTCCTAGGACATGTGGAAGATAAAATAAACTTTCTCCTTCAGTATAGGATTGTCTTGGTGTTGTTTGTAGGCTGTCCGGTTGCTTTGATTGTAAATTGATGCTTTGCAGATAATATGGTTTATACCATTATTTAAATGTATTTAAATATTAACAGTAAGTACAACAGAATTGTGCAGAATTTCACCAGGAAGTGAGCAGAGTAAATGCATGTGTGTACTGTACATATTCAGGGTTGGTATGTAGAGTGTTGGGTTTTTTTTTTTCCCTGCGCTAAGTCAAGAAACCCTTTGTGTTTCATAGAATCCATAACTTGTTTATTTTTGCCTTGCTTCACAACCATGAGGATATGGAAGTCCAAGAAACTGTTAATGTATTTGTCACTGTAGGGAATAAATCATGAAGTTCAACCCCTTCTTTGTTTAGCAGATGTATTCTGTTATGCAGGGTGTTTTTCTTTCTTAGGGGTGTTAAATGCATTTCAAAAGCTGTTTTTCTAATATCTTGTTAATGTCAGAGGCCTCTTACTCCTGTGGAAAAATAAATATCCACACTTTCCTACACAAGTAAATAAAATAACTGAAGCTTTGTTGCTTGCCAGAGGCAGTGAAATAGATGTAGGTGACCAGCAAGTATGGAATGCAGTAACTTGCGCACTGTCCCTTGGCCACGAGGCTTCACTTCAGACTTGAAAGACAAGTTTCTAAGTCAACTGATGTCAGGTATATACCAAAATAGAGAGTGCATTTCCTGTTACTGTTGCAGAAGGCAACTGTGGGACCTATGCTTGTGTATATTCTGTTAAAAATAGTAGTAGATGTTTAATCTTGTAGAAAACTTTCACTTTTCTTCTTATTGCAGTACCCTTCTGCTGTGGAGCTTCCCAAGATTGAGGGTCAGTTATCCTTATTTAACTTGCAACTCTCCATTAATAGATGAAGTATCTTTATTGTACTTTATAATTAGAATTTATTTTTAGTTTGCTGGGTGATTCAGAAAGTTGCTGAGATAATTCTAAAATGTCCTTGTTAATTACACATATCATTAATTTGGAATGCATCATGTGTGATAAAGCTGGGGTTTTTTTCATGTGTGGAGTATTTCAGCCACGTGTGTTGAAGTTTCAGAAGGTTGGTGAGGTTCTGCTTTCCTTTTCTTCTCCCTTAAACAAGTTGTGGTTGCCTTCCTTTCAGAAAGGCAGAAGGAATTGACGTGTTCAGTAATAATCAGTCTTATTCTTACAGTAGTCAGGGGTAGTATAAGAAGCATCTTGTTTCAGCACACTGTATTCACTCACATCTTATCTGAAGTACAGTAAAGTAGAAACTGGACTTTAGGGTTTAAAAAATCCATGTCAGATTATTTCTGGAAACCATAAAAATGTATAAAAACAACCTTCAGGTTTTAAGAGGAAAAAATGTCTGGTTTAAGATGAAAATAACATTTCTTGATTATTTAAATACTATATTTAAACATAGAATTCATAAAGATGTGGCAAACTTAGAAATACAATTTAGAACTTAATATCTTGTTGTGCTATGGAGAAGCTTAGCCAGTAAAATAATTAAAAAACCCCCAAACTCTTAAACCTGTAGATTTTGCAGTGGGGTCTTGTAGCTTCTGAGATTTCCTTTGAATGAGTGAGTATGTAATATATTAAACCCCAAAGTTTAAGTTGAAGTGATTATTCATCAGTTCATAGTTAAATCAAATTGATTGTTCAGTCTTTGTAGACCAAGTTTTAGCATCAGAGGTTTGGTGCCCTGTTAACTAGTTCTGTAAGTTAACTAATTCCATAACTGTTTTATAACTCTTGTTCTCATAGCTGTTGTTTTGTTTGGGGAGCCAGTCAGATGGGAAACCAACCTCCAGCTGATAATAGATGTTTTGCTGACAAGTGGCTATCCTGGAAATCCCTATCACCAGAGAAATTACCCTCACATTCCTGTTCTGGCTTGTAACATGGATCTGATGTGGGTAGCTGAAGCACAGTCTCCAAGGCAAGTGCAAGTAGAATACATTTGTATGTTGAGATATATTTGGGGTTTTTCCATTTCTTCGTTCAGATTCAGGGGCAGTAATTTTATGCCAGATGCTTGTTTACAGCTTCACAGCAGCTCTCAGCTTTGAGCACGGTGTCTCTAAAACAGTGCACATTCAGCAAATGCTGCCTCATTGCTGCCTGCATTACTGCATTCAGGAAGTCAGTTACTCAAGATAAAAACTGCTATTAAGCTCAAAACCTTCTTGTTTTGCCACTTCCAGAGGAGTAGGGAAAGACAGATTTTTGCCTGAGGGCCTCAGAGTCTTGGTTCAAAAGAAAAAATGAAAAAATTATCAAAGCTTTTGTTTCATTTCATTAGGTCCTTCTTTGGTATTTCTCTTTTCCATGCTACAGTTTGTCATAGGGCAAAGAATTGACCCTGCTAACTGAAAGCAGTGAGTGTTTTTAAGGTGGGGACAATACACTGAGCACTTCAAGGAACATAAGAGGAAACAAGTAGAACACCAGAACAAGGTGGTGTGATCTCTGATAGTGGTTTTGTTTGATTTTTGTTTGTTTGTTTGTTTTCAATAGAAAGACTTTCTTTAATAGTTTTGTCTCCTCTCCCTTCCCCTCAGTCTAAAATTTGAACATTTGTATATAAATCATTGTAATTGGGACTTGATTGCTGTCTTGATCTCAGATCAAAGATCTCATCACATATCCTTACACAAAGATCATCTCTCATTAGCACGTTGGCAAAAGACTTGTCTGTGATAGTTTCAGGCTGAAGTAAGGCACCCAACTAATCTACAGTGAATAATTAGTTATGTCCCTTGGATAGCTCCAGTATAAAGTTGATTATTTTGGGTGGGTTGTTTTGTTTTGTTTTTAATTTTTTTAATTTCCTCTGAGTTTGAGAGCATGACAAGGTTGCAGCTGTTCGTGCTGTTACCTCCACTATTGGAATATAATGCCATGGCTATGTTGTTTTAAGCTGTTACTAATAACTACTGGAAATAATTTTATGCTTATTTATTGGTATTTCATAGTACAAAGTGACAAACAGGGTAGAGAAAGGAAATGAAGGGTTCCTTCAGAATTCAGAAAAGCTAATTTGAAAGCACTCTAGCTTCTACTGTCTCCTTTGTAGTGTTGGTTTTGGTTTTTTTTTTTTTTTCCTTAAAAGACTATTTTGATTTCTGGACCAGTAAAGACTTAATTTCTTTAAGTGCACTTCACAGATCTCTACTGGCTTCTGATGTTCATTATATTGGTATTTTGGGTTGCTTTTTTAGGCTGCAGATAGTGGATTTGAGCAGATATACTAATCTATATGCATGACAAGTTACCTAGCAGCTCTTCTTAAGTAATACATGTAATTTATTTTGTACAGCATTGTTGTATAGCAACATTTTATTCTTCTTAGGGTGTTGTTGGTTATTCAGTACTCTCAAGTGATATGTGTTAGTTCATCCCTAGTCCCACTCCCTGATTTCAGTAATGAATCACACAGAAACACAGACTGTTCAGGGTTGGAAGGAACCTCAAAAGATCATCTAGTCCAACCTCCCTGCCAGAGCAGGATCACCTAGAGTAGGTCACACAGGAATGTCTCCAGGTGGGTTTTGAATGTCTCCAGAGAAGGAGACTCCACAACCTCCCTGGACAGCCTGTTCCAGGGCTCTGTCACCCTCACCGCAAAGAAGTTTCTCATGTTTAAGTGGAACTTCCTGTGTTTCAGTTTGCACCCATTGCCCCTTGTCCTGTCATTGGACATCACTAAGAAGAGCCTGGCTCCATCCTCCTGACACTCGCCCTTTGCATATTTATAAACATTAACTATGTTCCACGCCTTTAATGATCTTTGTGGCTCTGTGCTGGACTCTTTCAAGCAGTTCCCTGTCCTTCTTGAACTGAGGGGCCCAGGACCAGACACACTACTCCAGATGCGGCCTCACTAGGGCAGAGCAGAGGTGTAGGAGAACCTCTCTCAACCTACTAGCCACCCCCCTTCTAATACACCCCAGGATGCCATTGGCCTTCTTGGCCACAAGGGCACGTTGCTGGCTCATGGTCATCCTGCTGTTCACCAGAACTCCCAGCTACCTTTCTCCTACACTGCTTTCCAACAGGTCAGTCCCCAACCTACACTGGTACATGGGATTGTTCTTTAAAGCTCCTTTTTTTTCATCGTGAGATCACATCATCTAAATTACTGATTTACTGGCTTAGTGGTTGACCTACAGTGTGCACCTTGATCGCAATACCTGAGTAAGGTATCAAAAACATGCTATAAAATTATAGTTCCTCAATCCTCCTTTGCATCTCTTTTTTTGTTTGTTTGCTTTTGTTTTTAGAGAAGCCCATGAAGCTTTTTTGTTTCCACGCTACAATTGGGGTTTGGTGTACTCTTGTGTTTAAGGAGATACCCATTTTTCTTCAGTCTGATGCCAGCTTTCCTTTCTTGTTTCCCCTCTGCATTAACATAGCTAATTCTGTGAGGTCACTGCAGGGAGTAAATCACAGGCTAGGCATTATTTCAAGAAGCATCACTTTTGTAACCAAGATATCTATTGAAATGCCACCGCCATTTGAAAAGTAGGTCAGTCTGGTGTGCTGTCCCAGTAGCATGTATTTATTGTGGTGTTTATTGTTCCCTCAAGTTTCAGTGAAACAGCTGTGGAAATATCACGTGCAAACCGAGGGAAATTTGAGAGTGTCAGAATATGATTTATTCCTAAAAGAACATGAAATAAAGCCTTGTTTTTGTTATCTGGGCTTAATATAATTTGATTTGCCTTTTCTTCTGTGTAGGTTTGGGCATGGAACATTCATGGTTTGTTTGGAAAACATTTACAAGAAGATCACTGGCAAAGATCTGAAATATGAGGCCTTAATGGGCAAACCCAGTCAAGTGACGTACCAGTATGCGGAATACCTCATCAGGGCCCAGGCAGCGGAGAGGCAGTGGAAGCAGCCTATCCTGACTCTCTACGCTGTTGGGTAAGGTACTGGGAGTCTAACGAGTGCAGCGGGAAATTACTCGCAACATAAACACTAGCAAAGGAAAATACACAACTCATAGTAGTTTGTTTCTCATGCCGTTGGGACCACCTAAAGTTTTTGGGGCTATAGGGTGGGGTTTTTATAACGTTTTCGAGCCTCACTGCTTCTAATCTTGAAAACTAACACTTTGCTCTATGTGTAATTTCTGTAGAAGCACAAAAAGTGGTTTATATGCAACTAAGATTTCCCCTGATTTTTTTTTTTTGGTATTATTATTGTGGGTTTTCATTACTTTATTTCTGTAATAGGCTGTGTAAACCTAACAAAAAGGATTCACATGGGTGTTTGTTTTATTTGGTTTACCAGTATAGCAACCAACAAGCGTTGTGTAAATGACAGTTACTAGAGAATGTAGAACTAGAAATTGTGGGGTCATTAAGCTTGGTCATATGCTGCTGTGTGTGCTGTCACATCATAGAATCCTTTTCATAGGAAGAGATAAAGCTGTATTGTACTTAAAACTGTTCCAAAATCTCCAAGATGTTTGGAAATACAATAAACTCATTCGTGGTCAGTTAATACCTGGAATTATCTGCAATTTCAATACGCAGAGTTACTCACTTTTATCATGTGAGATATGAGAATGGTGTAATAAAACAGCTATAGGATTGGATTTCTTACTATCTGCAGACCCCTCCACACAGAATCTGAGAATCATATTGCTTGGAAAAGACCTCTCAGAGATAATCAAGTCCAACCATTAACCCAGCACTGCCAGGTCACCACTAAACCATGTCCCTCAGCACATCTTCATGGCTTTGAAACCCCTCTAGGGATGGGGACTCCACCATTGCCCTGGGCAGCCTGGGCCAGGCCTTGACAAGCCTTGTGGGGAAGAAATTTTTCCTAATAGCCAACCTAAACCTCACCTGGCACAACTTGAGGCCATTTCTTTTTGTCCTATGGCATGTTCCTTGGAGAAGAGACTGATGTAAAGTATAAAATAAACTGTTAAATAAAAACTATAAAAACGTTGTCAAATGTCAAGGTATAAAAGACTAACCTTGCACTGCTGACTAGACTTTCTGTTTTTATTTCTAGAGATAATCTTATGACTGATGTCTATGGTGCTAACCTATACAATCGTTACCTTGAAGAGAACTCCAGAAAAGGTTCAAAATCATGGATTCAGGCCCAAGTTGCTGGTGGCAGAGGATCAGCCACAGTCTCTCAGGATGATGAAATAGGCAACAGCTGGGAGAATGAGTTGGCGTCGGCAGCCGCTGCCCATTGTAGGTCTGTTCTTGTCTGTACTGGGGTTTACAACCCTCACACTGAGGTCCCCTTGGATACCCAGGAGAGCATAACAGAAACGGTGTTCCACGGCCACAGAGATTTCAGGTTTGATCCCGGTTTAGTAGAACCAGATCATATTGTACCAGATGTCGATGCTGCTGTAGACCTGGTCTTCCAGCTGGAGAACTTTGCACCTAGTTGAGGTGATCTGTTTACTTAAGGACTACTCAGTGCTATGCTTTTCTTCCCCCCCAAAAAGCAAACCGTGCTCTAAAATCATGCCACAAACTGCTGCTTTCTAAAATTTTTAACTTTTAAATGAATACAGTCTTATATTAAGTATATTTAGTATACTTAGGTATATGAATATGCTTAATATAAGTATAGTAAATATCAATAATGCTTTTTAAAGTACTTTGAAATACATAACTTCTTGCTTTAGTTGCCCTTTATTGTCCTCCTGTTTGTTGTGTTAGGTATTTTAACAGCAATTTTTCATAGTAGCTTATGCATGTTGTCGGTACTCAAATTCCTGCAGGACATTACCTTCTTTTATTTGCTGGAAGATTTAGCTTCTAGGTATTGGGGATCTTGAGGATATCAGATTGTGGTGCTGGTGTCGTTCACACAATTACAGTTTGGCTGGTATGGAGCACTCAGCACGTGCTACTGCCTGGTATTGTGGCAGTAAGGAGTGCTCCTTCAAATGAGAGAAGTTTGAGTCCCTTATGCTACTCTGTCCTTGCTTACATATAACCCTGCAGCCTTTTTGATCTGTTTTCAATGTGCCTGGAGCTGCAGCTGCTTCTCTCTGCTCTGATATATAAAGCCTTAATAGAAATACCCGCGTAAGGTGGAGAAGGCCAACTTAGTAACACTGTTTCTGGAGCTCCAACTAAGCTGAGCAGTCATGTTAGGAAAGTGGCCAACCCTGGGTGTCCTGTGTGGCATAATACCTGGCTGGTTTGTCTTTGCCTTTTTATCTGCACTTTTGTGAGGAATTTATAATGTTAGAAAGTTTTAGAAATTATGTTTTGGGCATTTCTGTCAGTTGGAGTTTTCCACTGAGCAAGTGACTACTGTTTGGGCAAAAAGTGCCTAGTCATTTACTTGAAGCTTCATACCACTGTGGTAATTAATGGGCCCTTAGTGTAAGATTTCATCTTGTATCAGTGTTGGATGTTGGTTGCTTCATGGATTTTGTAGCTGTTCATTTAAAAAAAAAAAAAAAAAGAAAAGAAAAATAACTTATGTTATTTTTGTAAAATACTTTTAAACTTTTTCATCCTGAAAATGTCTTTCAAAAATACTTTTGTGTTAATTTGCTATGGTATAGTTATGGCATAAGCTTGGAAAAAATTGCCAATTAAGTGTGTTTTAACAACAAAGCCAACTTAGAAATAGCACTTAACATCACCTTGGGGGCTTGTCAAGCTTATATGGTTGAGTTTTTGGTTTGTTTGGTTTGTTGTTTATGTTGTTTGTTTTTTGGATTTGTTTTGTCTTATTTTGTTCAAATTAGACATTGAAGACCCACAGATTTTTGTACAGTTTTCCCAAGTTCTTGCAGAACTAGTGGAACACTGGCTTAAAAGCAGAGATAGACAGATGGTGGCATAAAATGGAATGACTTCCTGGCAAACTTTTTCACTTTATTATCCTGATACCAAAATCAGAAAACTTGCATCATGAAGAGAACCTTGCTGCTGTGAGGTCAGATTTTGTTGTTGTTGTGTTTTTTCCAGTTGAAAATCACTGTAAGCCCTCTCTTTGATATATTCACTCATCTTGGTTCATAAGTAGCTTTCAATATATCTTACTGGATCCAGTGTAAGGACACTGCTCTCAACAGCGTATATCCTGTTTCTCCGCTTGAGAAAGTGTCACAGCAGCACATTCTTGCCTTTTTTTATTGGTACAATAAACAGCTATATCGCTATTTCTTGAGCGCTTTTCTGTAATACACCAGCTCTCTGCCAAGTATGTCAAACCAAATCTTTCCAAGTAAAGACTGTAGTTTTGTACACTGTCAGGATGAGGTGAAGTTGCATTGACCCACGTTGCAGAGCTCTTTACAGTTTTTTTCAGGCTGTTAGTGAAGCAAGGAATAAAAATGCGGCAGTTAATGAAGAACCGAAAATGTTCAGTTTGTTTCTTCTTTTTTCCCCCAGAGTATTCATGAGCACTTCAGAAGGCTCCTGAATGAACTGTGTATATACTTTTTAAACTTCATCCCTCATGGAAACATTAACTTCTAATGCGTATGTAGAAAAAACTTCTGTTTGGCTGCTAATCGGGCTGCTGCTGTGTTTTAACAGAAGTTAAAAAGACAGGATTTTAGTCTTATTGCTCTCTTAGACCAGTTAGGCTATGTCTGTATTGCAGGGTTCTGCGTGTTGCCTGCTCAGTCTGCCTGAGGGATCTTTAATGTGGTTCTTCATCTGAATGTATGGCTGAGTCCCAACGGTGGATGAGGGTACTATAAGATTTGGGGCACAAATCATAAAATGGGCACTTGCTGCCACAGATAGAGGGCAAAGATGGTTAATGTACATGGGTATTACTATAAAACACGAAAGAGAAATGGTGGAGTACATCCTTGTGGTGCACCAGTGAGCTCAGCAAATAATTCAGTGACATACCATGAAAAAAAAATTCAAGGAAGGATTTGGAGGAGTATGGGGAGTTACCACTGAGGCTGTTTCCCTGGAGCTTTTGCCAAATGTGAAGGACCTCACAGCATCCACTTGCTCGATGTTCCCACTACTCCACTGCAGTGCTGAGCTGGGTACAGTGGAATTAGATCATGTGTTCTCTTGATTAGTACTGCGACCACACAGCTGTAGAGCCTGGAAACGAGCTGCTCCCTCAGTCATGTGTCCCAGCGTTGATGTGCGTTTACACCGCAGTCAGAACTAACACTGCTGGTGTTAGTAGCACAGCAAACTCCCCGCACTTTGCAAAGCCTGCGTGTTCCTTGCTGAGTGAGTCCCCTGGCAGTTTACATTTCTGCTTAAATTGCTGGTGAAAATACTGGTGCTAAGGTGTTAGTGTGTGATGCGGGCAAACCTTCCACTTGCTTTACTCACTACAGAATTCCATCAGAAGACTTGTCATCTATGTTTTTGTTTATATGACCCCTCAACAAGCAGATACTGTTCATTATATGATTATTTAATGACCTGCAGATTAAGGTGATACACTCTCAGTCTCCTAAGTCTTTGCATTTCTGCCTCCTGTTCACTTAGGAGGTGGTACAGATGAGAATGTTTTTGAAAAGTATCATAAAACACTGCATTGGAGTTCACAGAATCTCAGCTTGGTGGAGATTGGAAGGGACCTCTGGAGATCATCTCATCCAACCCCCGTGCTCCAGCAGGGTCACCCAGAGTAGGGTGCCCAGGATTGCATTGTCCAGGTGAGTTTGGAATCCCTTCAGGGAAATAGACTCCACAAGCTCTCAGCAGCCTGAGCCAGGCTCTGGCACCCTCACAGGAAAGTTTTTGCTTTGATGGTTTCAAATTAGTCAGAAATATGCAATTGAATAAGAGCTATGGTTTACATTTAGGGTTTGTGTGTTCTATAACACTGACAATTGTTTGAGCTTTCTTCAGCAAGAACGTAAGCCACTGTGGGGTGGAAGTGACACAGTGAAGGCTGTTTCTGTGAAATGTGAAAGGATGCACAGTTGAAATGCCCTGGAGCATTTGGATTTTGTTCCATCAGTAGATGGATGGACGCGCAGAGACAGGTATTGTACTGTGGCCGTGCTCTCTGCTCAGGATTTTCAGAACTTTGGTATTAGGGGTCTCAGCTTTTTTTTTTTTTTTTTTCTCCTTTTTCCTCCTTTCCTTCCCCAAAACTGTTTCTAGGTGATGGATTTTTCCATTCAGGAAAATCCTACTGGGTGGAGGAATACTAACAAAATGATTCACAGGAACATTGTGCTAAACTTGGACTTTTCCAATGGAAGTTGTAGTTGTTCCCAGCTAGGATGGAATCTCAGTTGAGTCAATTAATTGTTGGGAGTGCAGCTGCAAGCACAGTATCTGCAAGTAGGGACACTAAGACAACCCCCTTTGTCATGATCAAATATAGAGACCTGAGTAACACCACACACAGATGGCAGCTGCTGAGAGAGGTGGAGATCTCTCTCCTTCAGTGTCATAGGCAAGACACCAGGGTTACACGAGTTTCTTTAAAACTGTGGTGCCTGAATGTTCTGCAACTGAACAGAAATTGGCACCAGCAGTCTTCATTGTGTGGTGTCACTGCGTATCTTATACAGTTGGTATGAAAATCTCTTTTGTCTATACAAGGATGAATTCATGAGTGACAAAATCCATCCTGTTTTCACAATTGACTTGAAAGAGCCAGTGCATTGAAATTTTCAGAAGAGTGTTTCTCTGGTCACAACAAATCGACATGTATTCAGAATAGCAGTGATGGGGTTTGTGTCATGTAAAGATGGGTTTACTTGGTGGGATTAAGACCACTAACCTAATGTTAATTAGAAGTTCTCCTCCTTGTGTTTTGTTGGTCTTGCACGCCAAGGTCAGAACCTAGTACCTCTCTACTGGGCACTGGTGAGGCCACCCCTTGAATCCTGGATTCAGTTTTGGGCCTCTCATTCCAAGAAGAACATTGAGGGGCTGGAGCGTGTCCAGAGAAGGGCTACAAAGCTGGGGAAGGGTCCAGAGCACAAGTCTGGTGAGGAGCAGCTGAGGGAATTGGGGTTGTTCAGCCTGGAGAAAAGGAGGCTCAGGGGAGACTTTCTCGCTCTCAACAACTCCCTGAAAGGAGGTTGAAGCCAGGTGGGGTCAGTCCTCCCAAGGAACAAGCAACAGGACAAGAGGTAATGGCCTCAAGTTGCACTGGGCGAGTTTTAGGTTGGACCTGAGGAACAATTTCTTCCCACAAGAGTTGTTAAGGCCTGGCCCAGGCTGCCCAGGGCAGTGGTGGAGTCCCCATCCCTGGAGGGGTTTCAAAGCCATGGAGATGTGGTGCTGAGCAACACGCAGTTTAGTGGTGACCTGGCAGTGCTGGGCTAACAATTGAATGTGATGGTTCTAAAGGTCTCTTCAAAAACGATTCTATGTTTCTATAATTAACTAATGAATTCAGCTATACCCATTACTCTGAAGGAAACAGCTCTAGAGTGTGGCTATTTCAGTGAAAACTACCAGCGGATTGCTGCTGTGGTACCCAAGGCTGTTGGTTAAGTAGTAAACTGAACACAGAACCAAGTAATTCAGTATTTGGCTCCTGTGGATGAAAAATTCTCATCTACTGATGTTAAAGAGCCAAGCAAAAAGAAGGGAGTGTTACTTAGAGCAGTTAAATTAAATCTAGGATCTGAATGTTCCCATGGGCAGGCACGGTTGTAATTACATTGTTTGCTCTTAAGCACTGAACTGACGAAGTTACTTGTGCTTCTCCAACAGTGAGGACTTTGGTTTTCACTCTGTCTTCTGGCTGGTTATGTTGCAGAGCTTGTTAACTGGAAACAATTTAATGTGTGTGCTTTTCTGTATGTGATGGGTGGTTGTAGGGAGAAGAGGAAGAGAGTTAAGCACCGATTGTTTAATAAATTAGAGTACATTAGAGCGTATCTTGTGTAAAAGCAGATAACCACAGAACAGGATAAAGGGCTTATTAATACTTGGTTTTGTTTCTGATGATAAATGGCAGTGACGCGTGTGCATAAAATAACAACAAAAGGTATCCATTGCCAAATGTTTACATTTAATTAACCTTTTTAATGATGCTCAGTACAATGTATCCACTAATTTACTAAAATTCACAACAAAAAGCAGGTTTCATATGTTTAAAAATATTTTTCATAATAAATTCATAAATAGATGAAGGTAAAGTATACCAAAAAATTAAAAAAAAAAAAAAAATCACTGTAGTATGCAAGCTTGCTCCCTTGGCCCCTCATATTCCCAATGATCTGGTCAGTATCGTGGTATCAAAGTTTAAAAGCAAAGTCGTTACTGCTGATTAGAAATGTACAGGCTGCATCTCCTGAAGAAACCATGAAAACACCAACAGATCTGTCCTAGAAAATGAAGGATAATTTTAACACCATTACTATCCATACCCCTCAAATTGCTTTGGAATACAGTGAATGAATTCAATATGAATTAGAGCTGTTGATTTTTCTCCCTGACAGGTGCGTGAGCCAGACTCACTTGCCTTGTGATCCCCTCCCTGGAGCTGTGGGGTTTGTATCGACCAGGTATCAGCAAGCGAGGCACAAAAGAGGGAAATGCTGGTTGACAGCACTGAGCGTATCCGACTGCCAAAGCCTTTAGCATTCCTCCTTGCAGACTTACAAAATAGAAATCTTTAGAAACTGTTACAAATAACTAAACTCACCATCTGCTCGGTATATTCTCCTACCCGCTTTGTGTCTGACAAGCAGGGCAGTGTCTGATCCCATCTTTGAAAGAGTGTGTGTCTGTAGCACCACTCCACTGCTGTATCTGGGGAACCCCTCACTGGACACCACCAAACTCTTTTAACAGCGAAGTTATTCTCATCAATATTATCACTCTCTTCAGAAAATGTATATAGCGTTTTATTTTTGTCAAGTATTGATCTACTTTTCACACTTGGAATCATCTATTTTAATATGATTTATAAAGGGAATAAACACTTGCTTATGCACAGCACTGAAATAGGGAATGAACATGAAGAATACAGGATACTCCAGGCTCTCTGCCTTTCACATTAATGTGGTTTGTTTTTTTTGTTTTTTTTTTTTTTTTCCTGATAACTATCTCCCTTTAGTGCAAAACCAGTTGCATACAAATTATGTGCTTTTTGTCAGTGGTAACTAGATGCTTTCGGAGACATTGGTAGGCACCTATCTACAGCTTTAATAGCTCTGAGAATTCAGCTCTTTAACTCACTTTTTAAAATTACCTTCAAACTGTCAAGACAAGTTTGCATGCCATGTTCAAAGGACAATCTGTCCTATCCCTGTTTTCATATACAACAGGTCAAATACCCCCAAACCACCCCCTCACACCTTTGTATGAGTCTGTATTGCTCATTAATTTGTTGTGGAAAAAATGTGCAGAACACCATGTGTTCTGCAGCACAACACAGTGGAACAGGCTGTAACTCAGCAGTTACTAAAGGGAGAACTGGCTTTTCGAAGTGTGCAGATAGCTGGTGGTGTCAAGTGCCTTAAAAAGACAATTTCTAAGGAAATACAACTTCTAAAGACATACGGTCTTCCAGGTTTTCTTCTGCTTTTATCTGGATATGATAATCTTTGTCATGAGGTTTTTTTTTAATTGATTGAACAATTACATATCGCAACTGCTACCCTGCCACAGTTTTGGTCATATGTGAGGTACTTTTAAGCTAAAGCTTACATAAACTCAGATCCTTTTAGCTATTACATCTGAGTGAGTTTACAGGGGAATTAAGGCTTAAACTCCTACAGAGCAGTCAATGGCAAGGTGTATGTTCTTATGAAAGCTTAAAATAGGTGTCTCTTGTTATCCTAGTCTATGCTTGAAAATTAGAAAATATAAATGGATTTTTTTTTTCATGTTTATGACTAAAGCAAAAGCTGACTTGTAGAAATTTAGCTGGAATAGCAAATTTTGACTGGGCTAGGTAAGACTTAAGACAGAAGTGGCTTCAACAGAAACAGCTTTGTGAATCTGCTGTACCTACCTAACACCTTACCCAGACCTGCACTGCAAGCTCTGGTGAGCAGTTGCAAAGCTGGACTTCAGTGATGTCAGAGTGTGCTGTATTATACACATCCATCATAGATATAGTAACTGCCACGAGCAGTAGATTGACGTGCAAAAACCTAATTGGCTATTGTCTACCTGGTGGCCCTTCAGCACCTGGCCTAGGCTGCCCACAGCAGTGGTGGAGTCCCCATCCCTGGAGGGATTTCAAAGCCATGGAGATGTGGTGCTGAGGGACATGGTTTAGTGGTGACCTGGCAGTGCTGGTTGGACATGATGATGTTGAAGGTCTCTTCCAACTAGAGTGATTCTATGATTCTATTCTATGCCTCCCCCCATTTAGCATCTCACTCCTCTTCAGTACAGTGAGCAGTCACATTCCTGTTGTACAAAAAGCCAACAGGAAGACCCATAACTATTATTTTACCTTTGGGCAGGACAGTATTTTCTTTGAACTGAGTGTGATTTAAACCTAACACATTTCATCAGACTAAGTGGAAAATCTTCCCTGGCTGTTACTTAGCTTCACTTTTGCCATTCTCATGAAGTTATTCTCTTCCTGTGTTTTCCACCAACTGCTGACTCGTGGAAAAACAAGACAATTGTTGACACAGTCTGTTTTGGGTGATGCCTAAAGTTACAAGTGGAAAACAGGTAACTGACACTATCAGTATTCAAGTAATAGAGACCGTTGTTCATAACGCACAGGGACAAAAAAAAAAAGGCAGCCCTTTTGTGCTTGAAGAGAATTATTTTTAAAGTGCATTTTAACATTTTTCAGTCATATTAACAACATGCTACCTAAGATCAGCATGGCAGAGTACACTGGCTATTTTTAGCTAACCTCAGGCAACAACTCCATGGACACCAAATATACATTTGGGGTGGGCTGGTTTGTTTTGATTTTGTAACCCTGCTCTTTTCCAAGTAAAGTGAAATGAAATTATAAAGATACATAAGGCTAAGCCTGTGCTGGAAATCAGAACATCTAGTTGTGGAATAGTTTGGGGTTTGTTTTCTGAAGTACACAGCAGGGACTGCAATGAAATGGTTCTGTCTTGAGATTTTTTTTTGCTGCTTCAATAGCTCTATAACCCAGTTCAATCAAGTTAAAAGAAACCTGATGTTACCGGGCCAGGTAACAACTCAGATACCCAGGAGGCTGTTTCTCCAACTGAAATCTCAGTGGGCTGATCAGCACCAGAAGATAACTATAAAAACAGAGCTGAGATGGTATTTCCTAAATCTGCAAATCTCGGAACAGCCCCATTGTAGAGGACTCTGCTCAGTGACTCTGAAGTCACTATACTTCATACAGCTGTAATAGAATATCACTGTTAATCTACATTAACAATGTGGCATCTTTTATTGCCAAATATGTATCTCCAGAATGCCTTTTAGTTGCTGAAACAACCTAGTAACAAAGTGGATTCATTCCTGTCAATTCCACCAAGAACTATGCCTGTCCTTGGATCTGTTACTCTTTAATCACCTCATTTCTTTCACCTAAGGGTAGGAATAGCAGATGTGTGGTCCCCATCAGCTGTGGGGGCAAAGTGAGTTGTGT
This sequence comes from Megaceryle maxima, assembly GCA_024605025.1. NCBI lineage: Eukaryota > Metazoa > Chordata > Aves > Coraciiformes > Cerylidae > Megaceryle > Megaceryle maxima. Next base: position 35,630 of record JANHGN010014311.1, read on the forward strand.
GAGAACTGCCTTGACATGAGGAAGAGTTTTTTTCACTGAAAGGGTTTTCAAGCACTGGCCTAGGCTGCCCAGGGCAGTGGCTGAATCACCATCCCTGGCCCCATTTAAAAGTCAGGTGGATATGGAGCTTAGGGACATGGTTTAGCAGTGGACTTGTACAGTAGGGTTAATGGTCAGACTCAATGATCTTGACAGTCTTTTCTGACCTTTTCAGGGTACTGCCAAAAATGGTTCTATGATTCTATCTCTGCACAAAAGAGCATATACTGTCTCCAATTGCTTTGGACTGTCCCAGTTCACTGGTTGCACCCTCTGCCTGTAACCTGGTTTGTTTCTGGGAAGTCTCCACAGAGAAGGACTGGCAGGGGTTAAACCAAGCACTCTCCAAGGCTGGAAGGTACCAAAAGGAGAGCAACTTATTTTTTCAGTTGTACAAAGCATGTATTGTTCTCACCTCATTTTCTGCCAGTACTCTGTTTACCCAAAATAATGCAATGGGGCAAACGTTAGTGGTCTGTTAATACATAAAGATTTTAGCAGCAGGATAGGTAAAGATAAGCAATTTCTATTCATGAAATAACGTATAAATTTATCTTGATTTAAAGAGACTCTCGTAGTAACACCGTGTAAAACAATCCCATGAAGAGAAACTAGTTATGACTGCCCAGTTCTCTCAGGATCACAAAATACATTCAAAGGGTCAGCTGGCTGGGGCTATGAGATTAAATAATGGAGGTGATATCTCACTGGGACAATATACAAGGGGGCAAATCCAGCAAAGGCTTATTTAAGGGTGCTTCTGGGGGAGTGTTAACATACTGTCATGTACCACTGCAGTAACGCACGCATACTGCATGTGACCATCAGCTCAATTCTTCAAATAAGCAGGATCTTCTTTAAAGGCAAAGAAAAGAACTGAACAAGAGCTCAAATTTGCATTAAGTTCTTGGAAATCTATGCAGTATTAGCTGGGCTTCATTTAGTTTTGTAGTTCCCCTCCCCCCCCAAAAAAGTGACCTGGTTCCCAATACAGGGAGAGTGTTCTGTTCTTAAGTATTTTCATTTTTAAAAAACATTTGTTTTGCAAAGCAAATGCTGGCAGGTTTCTGGGCTGACAGTTACTTGGTATTATATTTACATAATGATAAATATTTGTACAAGTTTCATCCATGGTGATGAGTAACTGGAGATAAAATTATCTTAAATCAAAGTCAATATGAAGGCTAACAATGCCCACGCTCCTGGGAACCACATTCTGCTGACAATGTCAGTTCAGTATTTGCCTCTGCATTCCATTACTGAGCGTTACAGGGCAGGAATTAACATCCCCCCTTCTGTGTTTCTCCAGTATTTTGCACACTTTGGGTACTGCCAAAAATAAATTATAAATCCTAAAGTAAATATGCAGTCAACCAAGGAAATCTGCTTAAAAAGCAATTGCTGCACCATCGTCTTGTTAATGTTCAACTGCCAATAAACAGGTTTCTTGGCAAATGTTTACACTGTGAATGCTGATAACGCACTGCAGAATTGTTCACTTGATGTACACCAGTGCACATTTTTAACCTAGGACTGGAAACTGTACACTTTTTACCCGTAAATCTCAGGTTTATTGCTACTCACCCTCTTCACTCAGGTTAAGATAGGTTTCAATAGGATTAATTGAATCAGACCAACAGGACTGACTTCCTAATACCTGAATTACACAGCTATCTGAGGGAATCATGGATTTAATAAAAGGCTTCAGAAGGAGAGTGAAATGCTCCATTACATTTACCTTTTAATTTATTTCTATCAGCCTAGTGAGTATTGTACTGTCACTAATAGACAAAAGGGTTTGATAATTGAAATAAGTCACTTTTATTTGTGACAGCCCAAGCACTGTTATCCCTATCTGCTACTAACCTGAACAAATAAACCAGGTCTTGAGTCTATCCCTTCATTCCATTTTGTTTAGTTAGGTCAGGCATGCAAACTTGTGTTACACTTGATACAACATAGAAGAACCAAGAGTTAGAAGACAGAGCTGACTTAAAGCCACAGTCTTAGTTTTTTACAGCAAAATTTAATCTCGGTGCCTTCCTTTGAAAACATAGCAAACCAATGACTGACCCTGTATTTCATGTTTTCTGACTGAAACAGCCTAACCTCCAGACAGTCTCACCCTTCAAGCCTAGCTTAAGAGATACAGGGGGGCAAACTGTAAGGAGAAGTACAGTGCTTGCTCCAGTTCTACTTTTTTACTAAACAAATCTCAACACTGTGGAACCAGATCAATAATTCCTCAGTTCTCCATCTACTGCAAAACCAGTCATTCACTGACTGCACTGGAAGCAGGAGTTACATTCATTTTGCATCCTGCTCCAGTTTGAAGATGAATTACTATGTAAACTACCAATTTCAGTTTGAGTAGTAGCAATACTGTTCTTAAACATACATGATTTTTTTTATCAGCATGGCTTAAATAATTTGGCACTAACCCTGCAAAGAGCGTGAGGCTGAGCTGATCAGAGGGTCCATGTTCAAGCACACTAAGCTGCAGGACTGTGACCTACAGATGTAAACTACGGTATGTCGTGACATAATGTCAAATGCTTGCTAGTGTTCTGTACCCTATGGACCAGCTGACCAGGAGGAGAAGCAGCCACCAGCACTGAGTTTTAGCTTCAACTGTCTTCATAGTTTCCCCTGAGAGCGGAACACAGGGTTTGAGAATCGCTACCAAGTCTAGAATTCAGACAATTCTTGTTTTCAGTGTCTAGCTACTGCTGGACACTTATTGCCTGTTATCTTTGGATGCAGGAGAGCTGAGAATGTCCTGAAGAACTATAAAAACTACTACTCAGTACTGCAGCTCAAGCTGCCCTTCCATGCAAAACATGAGAATTGTGCAAAATACACTAATTGAAAAAATTTAAGGCCCTTTCACTCTTACAACTATAAAACTTGAGAACTAGCTTCTTGGATTAGAAGCAAATGGGCTATGAAGCGTACAGAACTCCTCAATTACCTACCTCATAGCTTAAAAACCAGAAAGACCAGAGAATGGTTTAATATTTTCTGTAGGAAGATGAATAGTATTGAAATTGGGATCCATTAGCCCTTTCTTGAATCTTCCCAATTTTCATGCCACTGGATATGCTGAATGGCTAAAACCTGGTGTAGCCCCAGTAGCAAACCAATCCAGGTCCTTTTAGAACAAGATTTTTAAAAGGGACAAGTGACTTCACTTGAAGTAGGTGCTTTCTGAAAATGAGCTCCTTCAAAGTATCAGGATTTAAAAAAAAAAAAAAAAAATCACTTGTCACCTCTGAACACCTTTGCTTTAACTGCAGAGTTAAAAATGATCTTGCTTCTGCTCCCTTTGTTTTTTTGAGGTGCCCAAGAGTGTAAATCCAAAGAGGACTGGGTTTACTGCTGCCATCAGAACTTCAACTGCATCCTCAGCACAGAATACAGAGCTGAATCCAAAAGACAGCTATACATAGTCCACTTATGAAATCCATTTTACCTAACAATGTAGATTTTGATCAACAGCAAAAGATTTTTCCTGCTGAGTCTTTTCAAGGAACGAAAAACAATTGGTAAGCTCACGATAGGGAGTGGGAAGCAGTTGAGTGCAAAATTGGGAGGGAATCCCTGATAAAGATGGTGGTTTCTCATAACCAAGATGTTGCCATGCACGCAGCTCCTGGCTATTTTGTGGTCTTTGTTCCCATTATAGGTCCAGACTGTATTTAAACAGATGGTTTAAAAAAAACAAAACAAAAACCAAATCCATTTATGCTGTTTAAACCATAAACTCTCTGGTAACATAACATCAAATGTATGACCAGAATTAACCCCGTATATGACTGTGAGGCACATGGCAGGAGATCATGGCTACCAGTCAGTTCAAGGTTTCTCCAGTTCCTGTTACCAGCAGCACAGGTCTTGAGTTGTGGAATGAAATTAAGAGACCTGAGGGCAAAAACTCACTGATACCCACTTGGAAAAGGGAGCTATCACTGTGCAAGCAAGAACAACCGAAACACGTCTACCCTCTCCTCAAGACTGTATTTAAAATAACTACACTGGTCCAAACCTGCTTGACAGCAGGTCATACACTATTGATTAGGCTGATTCTGCTTTATGTTAAATTGGCAACTTCAAAAAACTACAACAAAACCTGAGAGAAGGCTTCTGCACCTGGGCCTCTTCAATCTGAACTAGCAATCCTTGTGCACAAGGACAGGTGACTGGTATTTGGTCCTGGAATCAAAACGTTGGGTGTTCTGAAATACTTTCATCAAAAGACACTGTCAGTTTCTGGTCATTGGTGGAGTGCTGAGGATTTAAAAAGACACTGCCCAGACTGCCTGTTCCAAAAGTGACCTCTTTTGCCAACAGTGTCATGCTAAATGTTTCAGAAATGTAGGTGTACATCAGTCTCTTCCTCAATCATCTGTCTCCCCACCCCACCAGTTCAAAGCTGTTTCCTCCACTTTTGCAACTTGTATGAAGTTTACAGTAAAGAAAATAGTGGGGACAAATGCTGAGTAAGATTTTCAGAGGGTTTGACTTTTAGGACTACCTCTCCAGAGTCCCTTTTTTAAAAATAAGACACCAAAGCAAACAGGATTGTGTCTAACTTCTACAAAATTGCTGGTTTCACAGGAGGAGGAGAATATGGCTACCGTGCTACTCAGCATTAGGGTGAAGCACCACCTAAATTCCAGTAAAGTTAGGAACATCACCTATCTCATATCAGCAACCACACCCCCAGCCTTCCACAACGTCTTTGCTGTCAAGCTTGATGCTGTCAGTATTCTTCTCACTGAACACAGGGCCTCCATGCCTCAGCATGAGCTCTGTAGCCATCTTCACAAAAGCCTCCTCCACATTGCTGGAGTCTTTCGCAGAGGTCTCTATGGCACAGATGATATTATCATAGTGTTCAGCCAGACTCTGAGCTTCTTCCAGCTGAACCTCTCGAAGGTCACTTAGGTCAGACTTGTTTCCTGGAAGAAAAAGAAATATCAGTAATCTATGACTATTTATGTCAGAGTATGTATTTGGCAGGAGGTTCTCAAGTTGCCCAGGAAGCTGCGGAACTTCCATTCTTGGGAGATTTTCAAAATTTGACTGAAAAGGTCCCAACCAACCTGTTATTAGCCTTGCTCTGAGCAGGAGGCTGGAGTAGACAATCCCCTAAATCCATTCCAACCTGCATTTCTGTATGACTCATACAGAGGACAGAAGGTGGCAGTAACCAAAGAGTGGTGGCTGTAGATCTTAGTAGAAGAAAAATGATCTAAAAATGAAAGCTAAAACCATTTTGTGAAAACAACAAGCAGTCTGCTGGTACCTAGGGAAACCTAGGAGAGTACTGACATGGTATTAACAGGTCTACCGGCCCCAAGAGCTGCATCTGAGTCAGAAAAATCAGTGAAGGGAAGCAGAACTTGTAGCAGAGAACAGAAAATTCCTGATTGCCCCAAAGTCCTTCTGAAATCCCCCATCTCTTGACACATGTGTGTCTTCCAGTTCACCAAAACATATCAGCTTGATATGATGGTGCTTCTCAGGGCCCTGGAAATGTTATGATTGTTATCATGAGAACAGATGCACAGCAGCTGTGCCTGGAACCTGGAAATCTTGGGTGCTGGGATCTCCATTAACTAAGATGCAAAGGATTCAAAGATGGTTTGATACAGACCTGTCTGCTTCTTAACAGAACTTAATTGAAGCAAAACATTTCTGTTTTGATGAACAAGCACTTTCTAATTAAAAAAACAACACTGGAAAGATGTCCACTTGGATCTATTACATATATCAGAAAGAACTTCAACCAATTCTAACCGTCTTAATCAAGCATTGATACTAATTGCATTGTACAGTAACCTGTAGCACTTGGTATTCCTATTTTTAACTCACCAATCAGTAGCTGTACTATGTTGGAACCGGCATACTTTCGGACATCCTCGATCCAGCGAGGAATGGACAGGAAAGAGCCTCTCTTGCTGATATCATAGGCTAGGATTGCTCCATTGGCGCTGCGGTAGTAACTCTGGGTGATGGTTCGGAATCTCTCCTGGCCAGCTGTGTCCCAGATCTGCAACTAAATAAAACACAGCATGCAGTCAGACACTGGCTCACCTGAGTTAGAAGATAGGGACTTGATTCAATAGCCTTGTTATAAATTAGTCCACAGCCAAGCCGCTCCAGTTCCTCAGCTGGTGTGTCACTGGAACTACAGGTGGATTTTCACTGGCATATTGGCTGTGGTACTGACATGGGTTTGCCAGCTCTGACACAGGGGCAGTGATAACTGCAGCAGGATGTGGAAGCATCATCTGAGAGCAGTGGTGCTTTTTTGTAAGGAAATCTGCAACAATTAAACAATATATATAGAATACATAAAAATAAAAGACTGTATCAAAGAGTGTATAAAAGAAATGTCAGTAATTCTGGGTTTCAATACAGTCAGTCAAAGATCTAGTCAGGCTAGTCACCTCATAGCATCACAGATGGTGGAGGTTGGAAAGGACTTCTGGAGATCCTCTTGATCAACCCCTCATGCCAAGGCAGGGTCACCAGGATCACCTTGTCCTGGCAGGTTTGGAATCTCTCCCGAGGAGACCCCCCCCCTACCTCTCCGAGCAGCCTGGGCCAGGCTCTGCCACCTTCATAGGAAGACAAGTTTTTCTTCATGCTTAGATGGAACCTCCTGGGTTCTAATTTGTGCCCATTGCCCCTTGTCCTGTTGCTGGGCACCACTGAAAAGAGTCTGTCCCATCCTCTTAACCCCCACCCTTTAGATATTGATCAGATCCCCTCTCAGTTGTCTTCCAGGAGCTTTTAATCTAAAGTAACTGCAGATTTTCTCATCCTTCATATCAAACTCAAATCCTTTTTGAATCTTTCAAAGCTCTTGGCTTCAGACAGTAGAAAGGGAACCAAAGAATTTAATTTTATAAATTTTATGTTTTCTGTCCTTCTGTTACACTTTTATTTCTCTATCACTAAATGATAAAAGCTCGTCTCTTTGTACCACTCCTTACATTGTGCATCTCCTCTTAACTGAGGCAGGACACGGGCAGATAATCCTGGGTGTTTTTATCTTCCTACCTTGTAGACTTGTTACTTATTATTTCCCCTCCCTCTGAACCTCTTTATTTTAAAGACCTGACAACAAGTTAACACAATGCACCAGTGATATCATCTACCAAATGATATGGAATCTTTTTTTCCATTTTTTTCTTCTGCACATTAGTATTTTGCTGGTATCTTCTGACTCTGATGCATGTTTGGCAGCAGCTTTCCCTTTGAAAAAGGCTGATCGGATCACTTTCCTGTACTAACCAAGCGTTTAGATCCTGAATGATACATGTACAGTTTGAAGGAATCAATCCAATGAAAAAGGACTTTTTCAGATCATCCTGAGCATCATCACCCATGTGCAACACAACTGGATGATCAGTCCCAATCAACATTGTTTTATGAAGTCCTGTTTGACTAACCTGATCTCCTTCTACAACATGGTCACCAGCTTACTGGATGAGGGGAAGGGCTGTGGATATTGTCTGTCTGGACATTAGTAAGGTCTTTGACACCATATCCCACACCACTTTTCTAGAGAAACTGGCTGCTTGTGGCCTGGATGGGCATACTCTTTGCTGGGTGAAAAATGGGCTAGAAGACCAGGCCCAGAAAGTAATAGTTAATGGAGTTAATTCCAGCTGGTGGCTGGTCACAAGTGGTGTTCCCTAGGGCTCTATGCTGGAACTGGTCCCGTTCAACATCTTTACTGATGACCTGGATGAGAAAATGGAGTGTACCCTTATTAAGTTTGAAGGTGACACTAAACTGTGTGGAAGTGCTTATCTGCTAGAGAGGCTCTGCAGAGAGATCTAGACAGACTGGATCAATGGGCTGAGGCCAACTGTATGAAATTTAATAAGGCCAAGTGCTGGGTTTTACATTTTGGCCACAACAACCCCTGGCAATGCTACAGACTCAGGGAAGAGTGGCTGGAGAGCTGATCATCAGAGAGCGACCTGGGGTGTTGAGTGACACCTGGATGTGTGTCCAGGTGGCCAAGAAGGCCAACAGCATCCTGGCCTATATTAGGAATAGTGTTGCCACTCGGTCCAGGGGAGTGATAGTGCCCCTGTACTTGGCACTGGTGAAGCCACACCTCACATTTTCAGTTTTGGGCACCTCACCCCAAGAAGAACATTGAGGCACTGGAGCGTGTCCAAAGAAGAGCAACAAAAGCAGTGAAGGGCCTTGAGCATATGTCTTATGAGCAGCAGCTGAGGGAGCTGGGGTCATTTAGCCTGGAGAAAAGGAAGCTCAGAGGAGACCTTATTGCTTTCTATGGCTATGACTTAGAGCAGTCAATGACAATTTCTACAGAGAAGGAATGTTCATAGCAAGTTTATTAAGCATGATGTTCTTTGTACTCGTCTCCCAACAGACCTTTGTGTCTGTTACATACTTTTAAATCTTAGTACTTTAGGTCAAGTGCAAAACAAGGCTACTGATGATGATCCAGCTCTTGGGAGAGGTCAGAGAGATTCTGTGCACACAGCAGAATTGTAATTTTTTTATTATATTCTTATTATTCCTCATTTTTATTATGTATTATTGTATTATGTATTATGAGGAATCTCAGATGACTGAAGATGACAGTTTTGGGCCTTGGATTATATACTGCATTTTGAAAATCTGTGTATAACTACATTCCACAGAAACACCAATAATTAACTGAGATTGAAACAGATCTAGGGAGGAGACAAAGCCAACTGCCTGCTCAAAATGGGGTCAAAACTTAATTCTTCCAGAAAGAACTGCTCCGTGATTTTCCCAGGGACCAAACCAAGTCTGGCCAGCCCGGAGTTCCCAGGATTTCATGCCCTTTCTGAAGGCAAGTACAGTATTTGCCTTTCTCTGGTCCTCCCCAATTTCCACAGTTTTTCAATAGTGATAGAGCAACCTCAAAGTGTCACCAGGAAGATCTCACAGCACTACCACACATTTTTTACTCAGGCATTTACATCTCTGTGTTCACAGGACTGAATAAACAGAGGTGCTGAAGCCCTGAGTGTCCTACTGGGACCAAAGCAGACCACCACTTTGACCTGCTCAGGAGCTCCAACATCTTCCTCCCAGCCCACATCCTCCAGGTAAGCTCTTCCCCTGAGGCATTTAAGGTTCTGTGGTCCCTTGCTTGTCACTCCACTTTTGTGTAAGGACTCCGAATCATTTAGCTTTTCATATGATCTTCAACTTGTGGTTTTACTTTCATCGGTGAGACTACAGCATGTACGAGACCCAGCAACAAGGGCATCACCAGATAATGACCAAGAAGTCATTATCCCACTCGTACTTGTCAGGCCACACTTGGAACAGTGTGTTCAGTTTTGGTCCCCACTGTACAAAAAAGATGTGGACAGGCTGAAGAGGGTCTGGAGAAAGGCCACCAAGATGATCCAAGGACTGAGAAGCTGCCATGTGAGGAAAGGCTGCGAGAAATGGGTTTGTTCAGCCTGGAGAAAAGGCAGCTGAGGAGAGACCTTAGCACCATTTTCCAGTATTTAAAGGGTAGCTACAAAGAATGTGGAGACTCCCTGTGTGACAAAGAATCACATGGAAAAGACAAGGGGTAATGGGCACAAGTTACTCCAATTTTCACAGTGGGAACAATGGAATAACATCCCCAGAGAAGTAGCAGAGTTGCCAACACTGGACACTTCCGAGGTTCACCTGGACAGGTTGCTAGGCCAGCTTGTCTAGACAGTGCTTTTGCCAAGAAAAGGTTGGACCAGTTAATCCAGGTCCCTTTTGACCTGGAATTCTATGAAAGCATGCAGGCTGTGCAGGGAGGAAGGTGCAATGATCCATTACAGCAGTGGCAAAGTTGTCTTGAACCCATCATGAATGTGCCCCTTCAGTTCACCTTGTTGCTGCAGATGGGTGTGAACTGATCCCATGACCTCACCTGAAGCTGAGTGAGGAGTCCTTGTGTAGTCTCCTCTGGCAGACCTGTGCAGAGATGGGAGCTTAGAATCACAGAATTGTTTAGGTTGGAAAAGACCTTAATATCATCAGGTCCAACTGTTAACCCAACACGGCCAGGTCACCACTAAACCACATCCCTCAGCACCACATCTCCACAACTTTGAAACTCCTTCAGATCATGCTGGTATGAGTCAGGGTCTCTTGCAGAATGCTTAATGTGCAAAGGTAATTCGGGGGGGGGGTTAATGACAATTCCTTACAATTGTGAAGAGATTGAAAGCCTACCCTGTCGCACTGACTGAAGTTTTCATAACTGTCTCATTTTAAATTATTAAGGACGCTCACACAAAGTATGGAAGGATTATGAACCAGATCACCCTAATTCAAAGTAAGATGTATTCCTAAAGGCAAAATATAGCTAATTTGCTTGACAGTATCTTTAGAAAAAAATATTTCTGTATAGCACAAAGTAGTCTGAGACCATTTGTTAAGCATTAACCTTTGATACACAGTATGTTTATCAATGCAAGAAGAATCCACATCAAACCATTTGATAATACTCGTTTACTGTGCTCTTTGGTCAACCTTTTGCTCACCATTGTCAACACTTTGTCTCTTTCTATAGTTGAAACTTTTTTTTTTTCCCCAGCCTAATCAGACATCCCAGAATGATCTTCCAGAGACCCACCATAAATTTTACCACCTTCTATTTTCCTCCTCTCATCAAGGCATGTTAAATAATTTCTCCCTCCTTTACTTCCTACATAATTTCTTAAGTATCTTCCTGATTTTTCTAAAGCATCAGGGGAGTTCAGGTTTATTTTTGCTTGTGAAGCAGCATTTATAACACCAAAGCACATCCTATAGCTGGTACCTTCCTTTATAAAGATTGAAACATCGCTCTTGTGCTATGAATTCTTCAAAATATACTAACTTCCATAGAATTTCTGGGTAGTGAAATGGTGCATGCAAAGACCGTGCTAAATGAGTCTTAATCAACTGTGTCTAAACCCCATCACCTCCAATGGCAAACAATAATACATAATTTTGTACACTGGAAACTCATAACACTTGCTCCTAAAAAGAGTTACTGAAAACAGTCTTGCAATTTATTCTCCACAGTTTTTGCCAAAAGCAGTAAAACTAACATCTGTATGGCAACATATTTCAGTTTAAAGTGATATTCATACCCAGAACAGTTGGGATAAACTGTTCCATTCAGTTGTTTCCCTACAGAATCTGTAAGGAATGAGGAATCCCCATTTGCTGGGAATGCTGTGTTCCTGTTTGCTCTGGTGTTATGAGCATCAAAGTAGTTGAAGGAGAGCAGCACTTTCCTCTAGGTATCACAGACTATTGCTTCCACGGAACAACTAATAGTTTTGTATTTGCTTAGCAATGTTATTAAATACAACAGGAGGAAAGAAGACAGTTAACAAGTCACAATTTTGTATTTCTTTGGCCAGATAATGACAATTTATGTTTTGGGACATTCTGAAAGGAATATAGTTACAGCCATGAGGCCTGAATGAGAGCTAAGAATCTTGGTATCATATGGGATGAAATAAGCTTGTGAATTAAAAAGCGCAATGAAACATAAAGAAGCATTTGTTATAAAATGAATGTGTTTACTTTTGCATGTTCTCCTCTCCTTCTGCTTTCCGAAAGATACAGCGAGAGAGAAAAAACTATAGCATACAGGAAAAAAATACTCAGTATACATAAACTACTATGAAATGACATAATAAAATAGTAATTAAAGACACCCAATTAATTTATCAGTTCACAGGGATAAATCCATCAAAAGAAAAGGAATATTGTTATTACTAACCACGATTCAAGCACTTGGACTTAGGAATGTCCTTGCCGATCATTATGTAAAATCTTAGTTCCACCATTTTATAAATATCTTTTCTTCCAGTGACATAACAGTTACAAAACATTTGTGTTCTGCTTGCCAGGTTCTTTCTAATCACTCAAAGAACAAGTAATTATTTTATCAATGGATTTCAATCACTAAGCACGAAGTCAACAGCCACAACTTTTGGGAACAAGTCTGTACTCCAGGATCTAGCCATGTAAGAAGGATTTATTTTAGAGAGATGTTCATGCCAACCTGCTAAACACCAGATACTACAGCATTTTTTTTTTCCTGATGAAGATAAAATGCAAACATTTCATAAAACTGAAGTGGGGAAATTCCAGATATACACTGGTCAGCATTTGCCTTTGTGATAAAACCTGAGATGGTCATGGTAAGTCGCTTTGACTTGGAAGTTCAAATAGAACCCAGCATGCTAGATCTGCTGAATCCCTGTCTGGTGCCGTGCTACATGTCCTGCCTTTTAGGTCCAATGTCTCCAACAGCCCATGGCTCACAAAAAAAGCCTGTCCCAGAGGCAACTAGTTTGTGTTATACCACTGGATAGTACCTCAATAAAACCCCCAACAGTCACAAGTGGTGTCCCCCAGAGCTCAGTGTTGGGGCCAATTTCTCTTTAATCAATGGTCCGGACAAGGGGACCCTTGGTAAGTTTGCAGATGACACCGAGCTGGGCATGAGCATTGATCCACTGGAGGGTCAGGAGGCTCTACAGAGGGATCTGGCCAGACTGGATTAATGTGCCAAGGCCAATGGAATGAAGTTCAACAAGGCCAAGTGCTGGGTCCTTCACTTGGGTCACAACAACCCCCTGCAACATTTCAGGATGGGGGAAGAGTGGCTGCAAAGTGCCCAGCAGAAAAGGACCTGGGGACACTGTCTGACAGGCAGCTGAAGATGAGCCAGTATGTGCCCAGGTGTCCAAGAAGGCCACCAGCATCATGGCCTGTATCAGCACTAGTGTGGCCAGCAGGACCAGGGTAGTGATTATGTCCCCCTGGACTGGGCACTGGAGAGGCCAAACCTCAAATCCTCTGTTAGGTTTTGGGCCCCTCACTCCAAGAAAGACATGGAGAGGCTAGAGCATGTCCAGAGAAGGGCAACAAAGCGGGGGAGCACAAGTCTTGTGAGAACAGCTGAGGGACCTAGGGTTGTTCAACCTCAAGAACAGGAGGCTCAGGGGAGACCTTCTCACTCTTGACTACTCAAGGAGGTTGGCACCATGTGGGGTCGGTCTCTTCTCCCAAGGAAGAAGCAGTAGGACAAGAGGAAACAGGCTCAAGTTGCTCCAGGGAAGGTTTAAGTTGGACATGAGGAACAATTTGTTCCTTGAAAGGATTGTCAGGCCTGGCCCAGACTGCCCAGGGCAGTGGTGGAATCCCCATCCCTGAAGGGGGTTTCAAAGCCATGAAGATGTGGTGCTGAGGGACATGGTTTAGCTGTGAACTTGGAAGTGTGAGGTATCAATGGTTGGACTCAATGATCTTAAAGGTCTCTTCCAAACAAAACAATTCTATGGTTCTACTAAATTGCAGTTGGAGATCTTAAAAACCAAGAAGATAAACAGAACACTGGATGGCCCAGACAACCCTGATACTCTTCTGCTCTAGAGCGGTCCACCTCTGCAAATCAGGGTAAGCACATATTGGGGAAGCTTCTGATACTGCTTTATTTCTAAAGAGAACACTTCAGATATCAGGACTGTCCATTAATAACTCCTTTCTCAAGCACTGATGCCTCTTCATATATAAAGTTCAGTGAGCTTTGGTGGCTGATGAAGCGGCAGTGTACAAAATATCACTGAGACACTTGAAAGAACTCAGCTTTAAGATGCAAGGAGAGCCTTGAGTTAAAGAAAAAAATATTTGAAGAATCTTATCCTTTAGTATCCGCACATGCTGCTTTTCCCTTATCAAACAAAAATGCATCGAAAGGAAGCGAGAATTAAAATCCCTGGGCTCCGAATCACAGAAATGTCATGGCTGGAAAAGACCTCTTAAGATCACTGCATCCAACCATCAACAATGAACGAAAACTACACCAAAGAAATACAAACAAACAAAAACCAAAGCACTCAGTCTCCTCATCTCATAACTGAACAAGACCAGCCCCAAAACTGAGCCCTGCGGGATACCACTGGTGACCAGAAATGCTTCAGAAACATTCCGTAACTGCAATAACAACATCTGAAGTTTTAAACAGAAAGGGACACTATCACAATTAACCTTAAAATATTTGTTTCAGTCTCAAAATAGGCATCAATAATTGTCAGTCCCCAGTCCCCTAATACTGTCCCCTTGGCCTGACTAAAAGTGAAGCTTAGGCCACTGGGGATGTGGGGCAGGTAATGTTCAAAAGCTCCTTGTGACTTCTTTTATACATACTGTTCTTCTGAAGGAGCTTCTAAAGATGAACTTAGAAAACTTTATAAAAATGGTATTTTTCTCATTCCTTCACCACTCGCTAAAAAGTTTTCTTTATGAAGATACCACCTTGAGCAGTGTAAACCCACAATGAAACTGGAGCCACACAGAGAATCACCTGCAACATCTTTGCAAGGATCTGTCGGTAAAGTCAGACAAATTTTATCTTAAACATTCTAATCACCTCTTGATTTGAGGCATCCCAGTCAACAATTTATCTGAAACTCTTTTAAAACGAGTATGTCTCACATGACGGAGGCAGAAACAATGGCAGAGAGCATCTCCAGCAGAGCACGTGCACAGGCTTGTTTACTAACAGGCCAGGATACAATCTGCTCAAATGGCTCAAGCGCACCTCCAAAAATCGCCACACCAAAACCAAATCCATAAAACGTGCAAGACACACACCCACCAACTTGCCTACTTTATAGGGGAGCTCACAAAAGTGTAATAAAATGCCTCCTTATTTTCAATATTTCCTATAGCTCACAGAACAAGCCTCCCTGGATTAGATGGACTGCTCTGAAATCTCAATCCAGATGGAGAAGCCTGACTGGAATTTAAACCACACACAACCCACACCTTAACAGACCAAACAAAAAACCTCCAAGCAAATGTTTTCATATTCTAACAGTGTCCCCGACTCAGCAGCTAACAAAAATGTCTGTAAGGTACATCAGCAACTATGCTGGATTGATTTGCCTGAAGTAATGCTTAAAATACTCCTCTTCATCTGTGCACCCCTGATTCTTTTCTAAGTGGAAGCACAGAACAATTCAAAGATAAAGAAAAGCCTCAACAGCTTGCATTTTCTTACTTGTTTTTTGTAAAATATTTCAAAATAATCCACGGGCTTTGTTACAGACGGGCTACAACCGTAGGAACATTCAGGTGTTAGTACCAACAATATGAAAACGCACCCCAAGGAAGTCTGGGTTGTTTCCTCAACCAATCCTCCTCTACTCATTAAGTTTGTGGCTGAGAGACCCCTGGCACCAGGAACAGTCACATTTGTCACTTCCTATATGCCTGGCATTTAAATCAAGCCAGGTTTATATTTGAAAGAAGAAACCCCACTTCTAAGAGCTCACTCACTAGAAAGTGCTCTACTAACAGCACACAACGACTATCTGAGTTTATTTTCAACTGCTAGCCCCAGCTGTACAGGACAGGAAAAGATGTAATACTCCCCCCAACATAAATAACTTTGCTAGGTGTGGAACTTAAAATGCCCCTCTTTTTCTAAGAAAATGTAAGCCTTCGATTCTTCATTTTTCTGCAACTTTCTCTGCTTAATATTCTACTCGCCAAAGTTAATTTATAAGAAAAAAAAAAAAAAAAAGAGACAATAGAGGACTTTGACACCTACTTTGGTAAACACAGTCCAGATTTCAAATGCAATTACCATATTTCTGTGTCACTAAAGGCTTTACAGTTTCATGATCTTTCCCAGGCAGTGACTGGATTAAGTTCTTTTTCAGTGCTAAGGGTAGTTGTAGAACTCCATCCTGGACGGGCTGGTGAAGTAATTTATCCCAGCACTGCCCTACAAACCACAGGTGCTTTCAGCCCTTTTTTTCCTGCTGTTTAATCATGTTTCTGTCCTCCAAGGCCTCATCTGCTGTAGACAAGCTGTGCCACCAAGAGTCTGAGAAGAATTCCACTGTGTAAGCATCCCACCCTCTTTTCAACCCTAACAGCTTAGTTGCTTGCCTCCAATACAAGAAAAGCAGGAGTCAAACGGAGGGTCAATTTTTCTGGTCTGAGAAGAACTCTAAAAATTGCACTTTCTAAGACACCCTGTAAACAGTGCCTTAAGTTAACTTTTAAATATGCCTCGTTTCGCTCCCCCAGCCTCTCTCGATCCACCAGTGCCACATCTCCTTTTGGAAACACGACGTACAGCTGAGGTTCCTCCCAGCTTGTAAACAAGCCAACGCCACCAGCCTGACTGAAGAGCGGGTGCTGCGGTTACGGGACCGCGGAGGCTGAGAGTCCCGCAGCTCAACGGGGACTTTCCCCGGTGCTGACGAGGAGCCGGCCCGGCCTGGGCTGCACAGCTGACCCTGCTCCAAGCGAAACCACTTAATGGATGCGCCGGGTCACTCCTCGCCCTCAAGAGCGGCTCGGGAGGGCGGCCCCGGCGCTGGACAGCCCACGGGCACAAGCCTGCAGGGGGTAGGGACGCAGGCAGCGAGGGCAGCCCCAAGGCGGGGCACCTGGGCGTGCGGCCCCACTCGCAGCCAGCCACTGTCTCGCCACCGCCACCTCCTCTTGGGGCAGCGAGGGCGCCTTTGCCGGGCCGGGAGGGGAATCGGGAGGAAGCCACAGCTCCCGGTCCCGCTCCGCCAGACCCGGAACCGGCGCGGCGAGGCCCCGGCTACTCCCTCCTCTGCCCCGCTCCTCACCTTCACTCGCTTGCCCTGGATCTCCAGGCTCTTCATGGTGAAGTCTACGCCGATGGTGCTGCCCTGGCGCTCGGCGAAGGCCCCGGTTTTGAAGCGCTGCACCAGGCAGGTCTTGCCCACGCTGGCGTCCCCGATCAGCACCAGCTTGAAGAGGAAGTCGTAGGTCTCCTCTGGGTCGGGGCCGGGCCCGCCCGGCACGGCCGGGCCGGGCATGGCGCTGCCACCCTCCGGCCTTCCGCCCTCCGACGCCGAGGGGAGACGGACTCTGCGCAGCGTTCGCCGCCCCCCGCCGAGCCGCTGGGCCGGGCCGGGCCTAGCGCTGGGCCCGCCTCCTGCCTTTTCTCCGCCCCCCTTGAGGCGGCTGCCTCCCGGGCATCCCTGCCTGGCACTGACGGGGAGGGTTCAGCGCAGGCTCTGGGGCCGCCGTGCTGGCTCGGCTTGGCGCTGCTCCAGTCCGTGGAGTTGTCGGTAGGTCCGCCGCCTGGTCGTCATAAGCCATCTCTTGAGGGGTTTCAGAGCCGTGGAGATGTGGTGCTAAGGGACATTGTCTAGTGGTGACCTGGCAGTGCTGGGGTGACTGTTGGACTTCATCTTAAAAGCCTTTTCCACCCAGGGCAATTCTGTGATTGCGTGCAGGCAAACCACCTGATAGAATAAGCTGTTGAAGAGCCATGAGTTGCTGCCGCAGTGCTGTGTGAAGGGCAGGCCAGCATCCATCCACATTCCCGCTAGAGTAACATATTTCTGTGATCTGCTCCTGACAGATTTTACAGCTGCTGACATACAGAAATAAGCAGGTGCAATTACCACTAAGTCATCCAGGAAGTGTGAATGGTTTGCCTTGTTGGCTTCTTGTTTATGGGCCTGAGCCAGGGTGTGGTTTGTTTCCAGAGCCACAGTCCAAGGCTCAGGGCTATGGTTTTTCACCTTGGCAAAGCACCACACTGCTTAGAGATGCCTGGGAAGTTGTTAACATCATGCTATGGGCCTTACATACATGCTTGTATGCATGTGATGATACACTGCATTGCAAACTGGCTATGCATATTGAGGTAAGTATATCTCAGCAATCTGGAATTAATAGTGCTTTAACTGCTACCTACCTGGGTTATTTGTAAAACAATCTCCTCTTTCATAGGTGCTTTCTTTCAAATCGTGGTGAGTCAAGATACTAATAGAAATCAGCTTTACTAATATAATACTTTGACACAGCACATTTTGTTACTCTGTTCTTTGTAACAAAGATTTGCTCAATTCCATCCCTATAGTTTCAAATTATAAAACTGTGAAATAAAACTTTTTAATGGCAGACAGCGAGAGTTTGATTTTCCCAAAAGTAGTTGTGCAGGAGGAGAATGACCTGATTCATGACTGAGCCAGCATTAACCAACCAGGCCAGCTTGTCTTCAATTGCCCCAAATCAATGTCATTTTGGCTAATTCATAATTAGTGAATTCATTTCTGGGGTAATCATAATTCATGATTATTCCTTTTCAGGTCTGGATTTATATATGTATTTTGGTGATCCTTCCAGCAGAGGTGTTAGTGCTCTGTTGCACTGAAGCAAAGGCTTTCTGCTCCTGGTGGCCTGCAGCTTGGAGCACTGCAGGCCCCTGAATTCTAGGATATTGATCAACCAGGACAGAAAAAGTGTTAAAAGAGGAAATAAAACATTGCTGTGTGATGTCATGCTAATTAGCATTTTTTATGTTTTCAGTGTGTGAGCAAAGCACTTCAGGGCATTTAGATTAGTTAGGAAGAAATATAGTTAGAAATGCCACTCTTTAATGTTTGGAATTAGTTGGATGGCCTCATTTTAGTGAAAAAATAAAGACAGTACTTCCACAAAGGTAGTTATATATCAGGTATTCCATTAGCCTTGCTTTAGATTATTAAACTTTTTTCCATTAACTGTCATTGTTGCTTCTTGTCATTGTGAACCTTTAACTGCTTCTCCACCAAAGAATTCCCACCACCACCCCCAAGAAAAACTGAACATGAATTTTACATTATGTTACTAATGTTTAAGTGAGGGACCTTCCATTAGTGCTCTCAAGTTTCAAAAGCTGTAAATAGTGGTTTGAATAGTAAAATGCTTGTCTGTCTTTGATCAGTCCCCAGGCTCCACTGGGGTTAACACCTCTTTCATGCAAAGATTAGGAAAAACCAAACGAGTTTGGGTCAATTCCAGTTTGTATCTGTCTGTATTTAAGTGATTCATCAGAGATGACTAGAAAATAGTAGAAAAAACACTCTAGTAGCCTCTCTCCTAATGCTAGTAGTTGCTAGGAAAAACTACTAAAATGTGGTGGAGGACCCCCTATGCTGGGCTGAGTCACAGTTGTCATTTCTCTTGGTTACCTCAGTTCAGCAGAAGTGAAATCAACTCTAACGGATTGAGTTGCAGAGCCTCTTCTGCAAGCACAAGGTGCTTTTGATTTCTGCCTGTAGTACTGGAATTGGGGTGGTGAGATTGTGTTGTATTTCAAAGCAGCTGCTTGAGATTAAAAAGCAAATGAATCAATTAAGTCCTGACCTTCTAAATAACCATATATGGTGATTTCAGGTGAAACCTTTGGGGGGGAAGAGATGGGTCCTAAAAATATATTCCCCAGTCTCCTGCACCACTATTGGAAGGAGTGGAGGGGTTTGGAGTGAGTTTTGTAAACAAGGACTTGGTAAGTTTATAAATTTCAGTAGCAAATATCTTTCCGTAATAACTTCAGTGTGGTTATTAAACAGTTGCCAAAATTGTTAATGAAAACCAAGAGGCTTGAATTATTGCTGGGTTGGTGTGCTGTTTATACTGTGTGCCAAGCAAAAAAAAAAAAAAGTTAAGTTTTATCTTTGTGTTTATAATGCAAGTGTATTATTAGACTTGTTACCTTTCCTTATGTGGTATGAACTTCCTTTGGTTAGATTTTTGTTATAGGACCTTCAAGTGTATGTCTTTCTTGATAGCTTTATAGCCTGCCAATTTTACAGCTGAGTCATCTTGAATGGATTGATTTCTTCTAGACAACAAATGTAGTAATACATGGTGCTTAAATTTTAAAAAGAGGCATCTGTTAAATATTTAAATGTTTGGTTTTTATAATAGAATATATATAAAAAAGGAACTACTTATTGGTTGGGTTGGTGTGGGGTCATAAATTCATGTTCCCATACTCACTGTAATGTGATGTGGCCCTATTGTATTTGATGCATAAATTTTTGGTTGTGTGTTCAAAATCATACAAGTTTTGTGACTCCTGAGTTTGAGAATAAGCTGCTCTTCTTTCCACCTTAATAGTGTTGATATTTTTGAAGATTAGAGTTTTTGGCAAGTTTGCCTATGTTTGTAATCATGTGGGGGGCCCTGATTTTGGACTTCTAGACAGGGTGAGATTATCTTGGAGAAGCCTTAGGTTTTGGCTTACCATAGGTAAAACTACTTGTCAGAGTCTGCTGAACAGTGTAGTCTGAAGTATTATGGGATGTGTTCTTTTACCAAAACTGATTGCTCTGAGTTTTAACTGGAAGAATTTTGTAATAACAGGCTGTTCAGTAATTTAGTCTAAAACTAATAATATGCTGATTTAAAGGTTTGTGTCTAGAACTTTAAAGTTTAGCAGTGCTTGATGTTTGTCAGTTAAAATGTTAGTAGCTTTATTTTTAATTCGTTAATGTTCTAAAGCCTTTTTGAGCAAAAAGAGAATTAGGAAAGTTACCTGAGTGTTTACAGGAGAGACAAAACTTTGTCCTTTCTGTGGGTGGGGTGTTTACTTATTTGGAGAGTGCTGAAATAAATGAATGGGTATTTTGAGGATTGCCACTAGTCACAGATATTCATGCTGAACATGACAGCATCTCTTTTCCATATCTGTATGTCTGCATTCTGTGAGAGAAGTAAATGGGAAGCAGCAAATAGGGAGAGATGCTCTTTTAAGGTACTGGTATGAATCAGGATTAATGGGGAGACCCCACAGCTTTATAAGTGTTTTTTTCCTTGAGAGCCTTACATGCTCTTTTTTTTCCACACTCAACCCTTTGTTTCTCAAAGCTGTGGTGGTCACAGTACTTGAAAGATTCTTGAAAAATGATGCCCCTTGCACCTTGTATCACTTGTGGCCGGTTCTAGCAGAATTTTTGCTTTTGTCTGGATTTCTGTTATTGTACTAGCACAAGTGGCAGTGAAAATGTTACTTGATATAAGGAAATATACTGTGACAAACTATAAGGAAATTGCTGGCCAGCAAGCAGGGATTAATTTGGGGTCTGAAACTTCTTCAGTCAAGGATTTTTACTGAATGTGTCTTCTTGTATTCTTGCAGAGCCTAGCCTTGCTCTGGGAAAATATTTAGTGTCTCCTTAATGGGTGATTCCTAGCAATAAAATAGCTTCTGTTATAGACTCATAAAATCACTTAGGTTGGAAAAAAACCTTCAAGATCATGGTTTCCAACCATTAACCCAGCACTGCCAGGTCATCAGTAAACCATGTCCCTCAGCACCACATCTCCACAGCTTTGAAGTCTCTCAAGGAATGACTCCACTGCTGCCCTAGGCAGCCTGGGCCAAGCCTTGATAACCCTTTTACAGGGAATAAATTGTTCCTCCTGTCCAAATTTCCTTGTCTGTATTCTTCAGAGAACAGAAGCCAGTCATTGCATGGGTTTTATCTAGGAGTGTTAAGAGGAAATGTGCAGCTCCAGAAACCATGCCAATTAATAGAATGGATTTCTTAAAAGACATCTGCTAATTGCAGTTTCAAACACTAAAAAGCTGCTGGTGAAACTAGAAACCTTGGATCCGCCCACTCGGGTTTATTTGGCAGATATCACAGGCCAGCCCCCTGGTTTTGGGTTTCTCTGCAATTCCTCGAGTTGTTTGTTGACCTGCATCATCTTGCCAAGGTAGATTGTTGACGCACCTTCAGGGATGGCAGGCCAAGGGGAATGAGCTACCTTTAAACAACATGCACTCATTGGTATTCTTCTCATGCATTGCAAGTGCAACCAGAATCTTGTAGAGCAGCAGCGTGCACATGACTGAGGATTTACCAGTTGACTTGTTACTGTCTGGGAAATATTGCATAAAATCCTATAGATATATATGTGAATGTAGCTGCATCACACAGCTCAGCTGGAGTTCATGAGATTGGCAAGCTGTTGGCTCTTGTGCAAAGCATCTAAAGAACATGAACCGTGCTCCTCTGATGAATAAATTTAAGTTTTATTATTTTATAGTAATTTGTTTAGTTTATAATATACTTGAGCTTCCTGTTACTTCTACATCAGTAGATTATCTCAAATGTACTTTTTTTACTTTTTTTTTTGGCACATGTGGGATGTGCTTGGTCCTTTGTTATGATATAAAGAGGAGTAGGCAATGTGCAAAGAGTTTGGTTCCTGGATGTTTGCTGTTGTGTGGTGGTTTTTTTGGTTTGTGGTTGTGGGTTTTTTTTGTTTTGGTTTTTTTTTTATATTGTAAATATATAAAATACTGAGACCCACTTGCTCATGCTGAATAGTGCTGAAAAAAAAGCCCAGAGAAAACCAAAAGAAATTGTTTTAATATAGAGATTGGTTCCTGGCTATTTTGCTGTTTGTGTGTTTTGTTTTTTCTTTAAAAACAAAACAAAATTGTAAATATATAAACCTGTTAAAATACTGAGACCCACTTGGTCATGCTAAATAGTTCCAGAAGAAAACAAAAGCAAACCAGTTTCTGTTTTGATATGGTAACCAGGACAAAACTGGGTGCTAATAACTGTCTTGTGAAGACCTATTTGCAGCCTGTGAATAAATTGTGATAAACACAAAAAAAGAAAAATAGCCTCAAAGTGAGAACAAAATAATGGTGCCTTTGTACTGATCTCTGCTTCACAAGCGGTGAGCCTTTTTAAACTAATAGTTGGTGGCCATACCCTTCACAGAAGCTAAGGGTTGTAAAGCTGCAGCTTCAAAGAAGGGGCTTTTCCCAGGGCCATAATGAAGCACCTTAGAAAATCACGACATTTACCGAAAAAGTGTTGAAAACAGAATTTCTTGGACTATCTTAAAATTCACTCGGGTTATGCGAAAACAGGTGGGCTTTTACATCTATGGTAATAAATAAAATTAACCAGGTTTGAAGACAAGCAGAAAAATGGAAAATAACCAGCTCTTTTTCCTCCAGATATTCTTGTTGGCTTTACCTGAAGCTTTGTAACTGCTTAAGTGAAAAATGTTAATCTGTACCCCAAGAAGCTGGTTGAGAAAAATAACACTGTGTATTTTTATGCAAAATAGATCAATAGACCATAATTTCTAAATTTTATATAGATATAAACCCATTTCTTTTACTTTCTTGAAGATAGCCAACAGATTGCCAGGGATTTTTTGATACTGTTTTCTTTATGGATTGATTTTTGTCTAGGTTTTATTCAGCTGTTTTGAAATGATCTCAAAGATCTGCCTGACTTTCAGGAGCAGGAGAGGAATGGTGGGGAAAAAAAAAGTGCTCCTTGCTTTGATTTAATGATTTTGTTTTAGTTACTGAATTTACAATTTAAAAAAAAAAAAAAAAGCATTTAGATAGGAAGCTACAGTACCAAAGTGGTTAGTCATGTTTTAATTTACATTAATCATGACTTCAGGAGAAGAGAAGAGAGAAAACCTGCATCAAGTTTTTAATATAAAATTTAAGCTGTGTCTTTGGGAGTTGCAGTACCAGAAACCTTAAGGCAGGTCCACAAATGATTGATCACAGTGAAGAAAATAAATGGAGATTGTATTGCCCACTGTCCAAAAGTAGAGTAACTTAAGGTTTATGTCAATAGAAAACAATTTACGTCTTGTGACATCTGACACTTTGTGACAGAAGAGCTGTATGAAGACTCTGGGAAGAGCTGGCAGTAATTGGCAGCTTGTTTGGGAAATTGTTCTATCACATCCCATTACTGAGGCCTTGGTGTGAAAGGGTGACAGGCTTCAAGGAATTTCTCTTCCTGTCAGTTTTCAGCAGTCACTAGGTGACAATGCTGATCTGGTTTCAGAGCTGTCTGCCTGCCTGACAGAGCTCTTACTGAAGTTAAAGGAATTACTTCAGGGTCTCTGAGGTTCTGTTGTGCACAATTTGTGTTTTGTTATAGGCTGCTGTTGCTCTTTTCCTCCAGGCTGTAGTTGTTGATAATTTAGTTTTTCCTATAATTCAGCTTTGGGCAAGTGTATCTGAAAATTAAGGTACCCTTTTTTTGCAGTTGCCTTGAAAACTCGGGGAACTCCAACATACACTTGCTTCCAAGTGCTCTACTGTCTGGAAGGCAGCCATTAATGATGTGGCTATTGCCACGTTCTTCTGATACTTTGTACTGCTGATAGGAACCAGCTGCAAAGATAAATTTTATACAGATGTGTCAGGTTCCACAACCCTTCTTCATGGTCATAAGAGGCTGTATATCAATCACAGAATCATTGAATCATAGAATGGCTTGAGTGGGAAGGCACCTTTAGAACTCATCTAGTCCAGTCCCCCTGCAGGGAGCATGTTGTTCAGAGTCCCTTCCACCCACAACTGGAAAGGTTCCAGGGTTGGGGCATCAAACACCTCTCTGGGGCAAACTGGACCAGGGCCTCCCCACCCTTGTAAAATATTTATTTCTTATATCCAGTCTAAATATCTTAGCCAAATAAAATAAAATTTATATTAGAGTCAAAAAACAACCACTTTCTTGCCCCTAAAGAGGAGACAAGAAAAAAATTATTCTAAGAGGTAAAGGAAGCCTGTAACCCATCCTTGCTGACACTTCCTTCTCCATGGGTCAAGGCTGTTTAAGAAAGGTCTTGGTGTGATTGTTCATACACACACATGCAATTAAGAGGAATGCTCTGGATTTCCTTAGTTTTATTTCTTAATACTCTTCAGAGGGAAGAGGTCTCAATCCACTTTTCCCAGTGATTGTTCTTGTGTAAAAACAGTGCAATTCAACTTCAGTGACTCCAGGTTGTTAAAGGGCTGGGAGCTCCATGGTCAAATGAGGAAGTTGTAAGTTAAGCCAAATAAAATCTGAGCAAACTTCTGTCAGGTACCCTGGATTTAATTTGCCTAAAATGAACTTCCCACACCAGTCAGTAGCTATATGCCCCCTAAAGTGACATCAGTGCCTCTGCCCATGGGTGATTGTCTGGATAAACTGCAAGTGTGCCGCTGGGAAAAGCCTTCCAAGAGGGTACGTCAGGGAGCAAATGGCCCCTGGGAAGAAGCTGGGTATAAATAGCAGCCATGTGGCCATTATGCAACCAAAGCCATTTATTGTCCCACACCCATTATTGAGTGTAATCTAAATTTAATTGGAGGCAATGTAATAGCAAAATATTTACATGGGTTCTAGCAACAGACTCTAAGCGCTTTTGAAAATTGTTTTGTGTCATGCTCTGAAGAGAAAAAGCATTAAGATAAACAGCATTACTAAGATAAACTTGGCATTACTAAGCATTACGATAAACTTAGCACTATCAAAGGAATAATTAGATTAGAATTGTTAATTTTTCAGTGTAGTCATTTGATCTGTTGGCAGGCAAAAGAATCGAGTAACTTGGGTATAAAACATAACATACAAGTGTGTGAACGTTAAGAGTCCAAGAAAACCAGCAGTTTTATGAAGCCTCAAATGCTACATTAATAATTCCCAGACCAGTGCATTTATGCATAAAACCACCATAAGAATGTATGTACATTGGCTAATTAGTTAACCTTAAAGGATACAAGTGTGGTACCTTGGGCCAATTAACAAGCTTGTCTCGCTGCCATTCTACGTATATTTTGTACATTTGATTAGTATTTAGTTCTTACAGTGTATGTTTACTAGTTCAATAATAAAAAAAAAATTCCTGTTCACCTGAGGGAGTTCCTATTTGTTACTCATCCTGTTAGACTCTGAATGTTCTTGGTCTCTTGCTGTTAGAAACTTTGGATGAGTTGTTCTAGCAGCTGTTAATGCAGATCCACGTCTGGTCAGAGTAAGCAGTAGTTGTGCAACTAAGGTGGAAAAATTACTGTCATGATGTGACACCCACCCTATGAAATAGCTGCAGTTTAACTTAAAAAGTAAAATTCTTTTTCATGTTATTCCTGATTTTCTGTATGTTTAAATACTTTGAATTGAGGCAAAAGCTTGGACATTAAATCTGAATCCTTTTTTGCAGAGTTACTTGGCAAAATAGTAAATACTATACAAGCTCATTAAATTTGCAGTGTGTTTTATGACAGTTGTACGTGTCTTTAGCATGAATTTAGTGTAAACTTATTTTATCATGTTGCCAAACAATCTTTAGGATGGGCAAGGTTTACAGTCAGAATACTTTCGGGTTAGATACAAATGTGAGATCATGGAGATACATTACTGCAAATTCAGAACTACTTCTAACCTGTCTGAAGTGCATGGTTTCTGACCCTTCCTTTATGATTGCTCATGAGAGCATTGGAAGCTATTTTCTAAACAGTGCTGTGCATATATTAGTGTCAAATAGGGGAGGAGGGGCAGGAGAAGAAGGAGAAAGAACAGAAACTTCTCTGATGCATGAACTCAAACAAGGAATCTGGACTAAACTCTAGATCCTAGACAGAAAGCAAGCATTAAGCTAAACTAAGTTGTTCAGACTGAGCAACGCTTTATGCTGTGGTGTTAAGAAAACCTTGAGCATTTCAAGTAAAAACATGATTCCCATTCTGTTTAACAAATGAAGCCTGCAAATGTTTTCCACATTAATTGAATTGCAGATTACACAGAATGGCAGTTTGCACAGATCTACGCTGTGTATTACAGTGAACTGTTTAAGAGTATTTTTTGGTTCTTGCTTGGTAATTGTCAGTATGATTCTTTGTCTTGCTAAATATTGAACCAAAACTCTTAAACTTTTAGTTGCTGTCATATTACTTATGTTACCAAAGAATGTGAAACAAGATAGACTGACTGGTTTGCTCCCTTGCAGACAAGATACAGGAACGCTTTCTGGGGTCTTTCCCAGTGCCCCACAGCATGCTCTCTGCAGGTTTCATTTAGATAGCTGATGTGTTTTCCTGTCTGCACTTTGTTACCAACTGCAGAATTGTTATTTGTGCAATTTGATGGAGTATGTGGCTTAAGCGAGACCTGGTGGCTTTGCCAGATAAACAGCTAGATGTTGCTCTTGAACTTTCAGTTTGTAATTCTAGCTTTCCCCTTTTCAGAGGGTTGGGGGGTTTTCTGGCTGTGGTTTGGTGTGTGTGTGGTGTTTGTTGTGTGTTGTGTGTTTTGGTGTGGGGTGTTTTTCCCTCAGATAAAAGCCAAATGGATCAGAAGTGATAAATACAATGCTGGTTTAGTGAAAAGTGAAATATTGTCATGGAAGGGGTTCCCTCTTTGTTCCTCTTGTGAGGTCAGAAAACATGTACCCTCAAATACTCATGCCCCGCACCCCCCCTGCTGTCTTCAGTGCATCTTTTCCGCTGATGCCAACCAACACAGGAAATATCCTTTGCCAATTACTTGCTTTTTAAAAAATGTTTGTACAATTAAAATTGTACAGTAAAGCAGTTTATTATGTTATTAATATCTAACTTTATGGGCACAAAAGAGAGTGGTAAGCTTTTAGTGTTAATGATTTATTTTATTGGGGGGAGACAAGAATTATCATTTAGGCATTTCTCCCCAAGGGACTGCAGAGTGCATTTCTTCTGTAATATTCTGCATTAATGCAAAATGATGGTTGCCTTTTTAAAAATTGAAAAGCTCACTGCAGAGGAAATATTCTGAAATTATCTAAGTGTGTACAGCATAGTCCTCTGTGTTTATTTAAATTATCTATACAGCAGAGAATTTAATGTAGAATAACGTTGAGTAAAGCTGGAGAAATTCTGGATGTTTGTGCTCACCTCATCAGAACATACTATTAATTTTAGAAGCCCTTTAGTGATCTCACGCCTGTGTAGCAAAACTTCATGAGATCTGCTGGGCTCACAGCATGAACTGTTCTTGGAATCTTGAGAAGAATCAGGTTAGGGAGAAAACAATACGCTTAAGACATCACAATAATTTTTCTGTGGGGATGGAGGGCACAAGAAGACGAGGGAAGAGAGTACATCCTCTCCAAAGCTGTTGCATAAAATCTGGTGTATCAAATGTCAGTGGTAGAACTGGAAGAAAAGCTCTGGAAATTTCACAGTTCTACACATTTCTGATTAAAATCCTGAGAAAGAGATCAAACTTGGGTGAGTAGGAATGTTCAGCAAGACCCCATTATTTCCATTTCAAATAGAATGCTTTTTTTTTATTGTTGACTCTCTAGAAAAATCAGCAATATTTAGAATTATTCTTACTGATTACATTCTCATTACCAGTCCATCTTTTAACATATTCAATAAGGGAAACATTCAGTAGCTGACCTGCATAATCACAGTGATTTTGCTCGTAGGAAACTCCTGGACCCAAGGAAGAGATGGTTGAATTTGTTTGCGCACAAGTCCTACCAAGCACATTGGGCTGCTGTGAGCAGGTAAAAATTGCTAAAATAGTACAGTGTTTAGCTCCATATATTACAAAGTGTGAAACTTGGGATGTAAATCTTCTTGCTATAAGAGCTAAGTGGAAAAATGCTGAGTTCAATGACTTCAAAAAATGTAGAAACTGCTTTTTAGCTGATTAGAGAGCAGTAGAATGAAGCTTGCCTGTCAATACATCTCCAGGCATGTTTTTGAAAGGAAATTAAATCAGACTTGCCTATCTAAGGATGCAGACTTTAAGCCATAGGATCGTTTTGTAGCAAGTTTGCCATTAATGCCGATGTTGCTGGTGCACGTGCTCTTTTGTGGGAGAATATTTTGATGTTTCTATTCCAGCTTGGGGCAGTGAACGGCTCATTGTATCTTGTGAATTTTGGAGTCATGTTTTTCCAACAGGCAGCTCCTGCGGTTATATTGATGTAGGCTTATTTGGCACACCAGCTTTTTTGAGAATTTCAGAGCCAATGCTACTAAAATAAGTGTAATTACTGCTCCAGTGATTAAAATGAGATCCCGCCAAAAGAAGTCAAGGCACTTGATTGGGAGAAGCCTTTTACAAATCCCCAGCTCGTTCCCAGTCAGCTGCCTCAAGGGCTTCATCCTCATGGACACTGGGGTTGCACATCTGGCATTTTCAAGAGAAGGGGCAGAGACATCTTCTAACCAGAGTTTTAGATAGAGAATATGACAGTCACAGTGCCAAGGATTGTCAAATATTTTCACCTCCTCCAGGGTGTTCAGGCTGTCCAGGGTGCCAGGAGGAAGAGAGGTCAGGCTGTTGTTCTGTAGATAAAGCCTCTTGGTGTTAGCGGGCAAGATGGGCACTTGAGTCAGCTTC
This sequence comes from Megaceryle maxima, assembly GCA_024605025.1. Lineage (NCBI taxonomy): Eukaryota > Metazoa > Chordata > Aves > Coraciiformes > Cerylidae > Megaceryle > Megaceryle maxima. Next base: position 64,687 of record JANHGN010014311.1, read on the forward strand.
TGTGAGCTACAGTCGACACGCAAACCCTCCCTTTCTCCCAGGAACCTGCAATTGCAGGAGGGAGGACAGGCTTCGGTTTGGGCTGTGTGGAACAGCAGTGATATGGCAAATCCTACAACAGTGATGAATTCTGTCTTGTTCATGCTTTGACTACAGAGAGAAGAAGAATAATAATCTGGTAAGTGATTGGTGAGCATCTTTCTAAATGCAGAACTACAACATAGCTATTTCTTTCTCAGGATTGCTCTTGAGGTTTAAGTTTTTGGAAGAAAATATTTAGTTTTCTGTATTTCCCCCAGAGCCACTCTTCCTGATGTTAAGTAGCATAAATACAACTAGGAGAGAGCACAGTGCTTCAGTTTGGTCTTTAGGTCATTTTTTTTTTCCTTCATAATCCTATGAAATATATTGCTGTTCAAACTTCTGGAGCAGAAGGTCACCAGGAGACAATGGTAAAAGCTAGGCCATATCTAGGCAAAGATTTTGATTCTGTTTCTGTATCTTCATAGGTCCAGTATTAAAATTCATAGAATCACAGAATGCTTTGGGTGGGAAGGGACCTTTGAGAATGTCTAGTCCAACCCCCCCTGCATGAAGCAGGAATATTTTAAACTAGAGCAGGTTGCTCAGAGCCCTGTCCAACCTCAGCTGGAAGGTTTCCAGGGACGGGGCATCAACCACCTCCCTGGGATACCTGGGCCAGGGTCTCGCCACCTTCAGTGTCAAAAATTTCTTCCTTCTCTCCAGTCTAAACCTCCCCTCTTTCAGTTTAAAGCCATCACCCCTTGTCCTGTCACAACAGGCCCTGCTAAAACGTCCCTTCCCAGCTTTCTTATGGCCCCCTCCTTTAAGTACTGAAAGGCTTCAGTAAGGTCTTCACAGAGCCTTCTCTTCTCCAGGCTAGAATTGTGTGTTGAAGTCAGTTTTCAAAATTGAGCTTGAGGTTGAATAATTGTAGTTGTCTAAAAATCTTCTTTCTGAAGATTCCAACCAGGAATTACATATTTTTATGAGGCAAAAATTATATTTTAACTGCCTTGCTGCTTCATGCATCTCTGAGAAGATACAGTTTAAGGTTTGGATGAATAAAGAATTGGAAATTTTGTGTAGCTGGTACTAGTCTTTTAAGGATTAAATAATCATGCTTTGGGCTATCAGGTAATTATCTTTTTCTGTGTCACTCCCACTTCTGTAGAGTCAATCCCACTAGGCTCCCATCTTAGTCCCTTCTGTTTGGCAGTTTAAAATCTCTAAAGCTATTCCTTTCTTGTACTTCCCGCTACTATTTTGCATTTAAAATGCATAGTTAGCCTTGGGACCAAATTGGAATTTGAAATAGAAACTCCCTTGAACAGGTTGGGTGAATTTTCAATCCTGAAACTGTATCTCTATATGATTTTAATACATCCCACAATTAAAACTACTTTTTTCCAATTCATTTGCAAAAAGTAAATATTGAAGTAAAAATATTTGACTGTAGGTTGCTTTGGATACTATTTGAAGAAATAGTTGGAGTTTTGTACACTTAAAATTCCTTTTAAAATGAGGAAGGCAGAAACAATTTTATAGTTTTGCTTGCAGACAAATGTTAAAGCACATTATGATTTTTAAAATTGGACTGGAGAAAACCTGAGATATAGCAAGCAGATGCAACACACCTATTAACAACAACAAATACAGAGTAAAAGATGTTTTTACATATTAAGGCAATTAGGAGCATAAATTATGCTAATGTAGAATGGAATTTGAAAAAACCTTCAAAATAATATTTTTAATTGTAGAACTCAAAATGAAAAGGTTTTCATAAAACTTAAACTAAGACTATTTTTTCCTCTGGGAAGCTTCATTTGATAAAGACTAAAATTGTAGGAAAAATGGATTGCTTTTTGTTTTAAGCTAGTTTTGCTTCAATGTGCATAGAAGGGTGATGTAACTAGCTTTTGAAAAAGTTAGACAGCTTTAGATTCCTGATATAAATGTTTCATTCCTATATTTTAAACTGGGTTAATGCTACATAAAATTATGAACGTCATCACAGAGAAGCTGAAATATTAATTCTGACAATCTCCTCTGTCTTTGTTAGCAAGCATCTTTGGTCTGAATCTAGATTATTTTTCAAGACATCTACTAGAGCTGGTTTTTTAAAAGCAGACATCTTAAAAGGACAGACTATGTCATCTGACTGAAGAAGTGTTAACTAATATCTATAGAAGAGGTGATTTATTCTTATTTAATATAAAAATAATT